>KV458796.1:0-251708 GCA_001662605.1 Pseudogymnoascus sp. 05NY08 | reverse complement strand
TCCAGAAAAAAACCCCCCATCAAAACACAGTCAACCCACACACCACCCCTCCCCTCAACACCTCAAACACCAACCCCGGAACCCCATACAACGTCGTATTCCCCAACCCCCCATTCCCCCCACCCAATCCACCCACCCCCCCAACCCCCCCTACACCCCCCTCCCCCTCCCTTCCCCCAGCACCAGTCCCTTCCTCCCAATCCCCAAGCAAATCAACACTACTCCCCGGACTATCGCCCCAATCCCTATTAAGCACCATCCCCCTCTGTCTCTGCACCGCCTCCTCCTCCGTCGCATATATACTCTTCCACTCCTCGTGCAACCGGGTTGCGATCTCAGGGTACGGCGTCTCGGAGGTGGGTGGGCGGGGGCCGAGGTAGGCGAGAGACCATCTACAGCGACGGTGGCGGTTAAAGGCGTAGGAGCCGGGGATATTAGAGTGGAGGATTAATTTCGTCGCGACCAGTGGGGCGGGGGAGGAGAGTGTCGGTCCTGAGGGGGGTGATTCGTGGTCGTCGGAGGAGACGTTGTCTGATAGGGCGGAGAATGAGGAGGGGGGAGGGCGAGAGGGAGTGGTGGGGGGGGAAACGAGGATGTCGAAGCCGTGGTAGAAGTAGTTATAGAAACACTCTTTGGACATTTTACCGTCGATGGAGGTGGTGTCCGATTCATCCCCTGAGACGGAAGTGCCGGTGCGGATTGACGAGGCGTCGGTGTCTGTTGAGTCGTCGGGGCCGGGGGGGTCGAGGTGAGGACGCGTTTGTTGGCTTTCGCTGCCTGTGCGCGCTTTGTGGATGGCCATTCTTTGGTCCGATTTGCGGTATATAGCGTCTGGTGGTCCTAGTTCCGCGACTAGTTCTTGGGGTGTCGTTTGTCCCAGGAACAGCCAGAAGTGTGTAGAGCTCCATGCGCGGTCGAGGCAGATTTTGCCCTCGCCGAAGATACTCACGAGGCTTATCTCATCTGGGTAAACGTCTTTCCCTTTATGGCTCGGGGAGTACGAGCGTGGATCTTCGAGGAGTTCGTCGTACAGCACCTTCTGCGCTTCGAGCCAGCTGTCGCCGATGAAGACGGCCATGGATGTCGCGGGCTTGGTGGAGGGGAGGGCGAGCATGGTGGCGTAGTCTTTGGAGGGGTTCCATGTTGAGGCTAGGACGGGGAAGGTGAATGCTATTCCTGGGTAGGAGAGGATGTAGACGCCGTATTTGCCGTCGCCGTTTGCGTCGGGGGGGACATAGTCGCCAGGGTATGAAGGAGCGAGGAGTTTGTTGTAGATGTGTTTGAATGTTGGGCCGGCGGAGGTGTCTTGGATGCTTGATGCGCTGGGAGATGCAGGGCTCGCGGGTTTGACTATGTCGATGTTTTTGTATGTCAACTTGCTCTTGGAGAAGTCGGTGATCTCTATGAGTCGGAGGCGTTGTTCGGGGCCGTCGAAGCGGAGGCGGAGCCCGTTTGTTGGGAGGCTCACGATGACGGGCTCGGTGACGGGGTTTTCGGGGGAGTAGATCAACTCTAGCTTCCCGAAGGTTTGAGGTTCGGCTTTGAGTCTTGTAACGATATCGTGGAGAGAAGATCCTAGAGCTGTGGGGGATATGTCAGTTACTGTCGTTGTCCTCGCCCGGTGATCAGTGAAGCGGTACCTAGAAACCCCAGCGACCTTCCTGGTGTCACAGCAGCGCTGAACTGCGACATCGCCACTATGGGCAGTCAACAAGTAGGCAACAAGTATGTAAGTGTATCTCGGGACGAAGAGAAGCTTTTATCGTCGTGAACTATCTTCGTGTTCTGTCGTCGTGAACAGTACAGTATCTCCTAAGGTTACAGGAAGCAGTTCGTGGACAATAGCGGGCAACACCGATAAGCCAATGATGATAAGGCCCTGCGAGACAAGATAGTGCCTGACTGCCCCACCTTCGGCTAAACCCAAATCGGACGAAACGCTAAACTGTTTTAGGGGCCCTTCTGTTTATGGCGACGCTTTGTTTACATCGAGCTTGTCTGCCCTGTCCGAATTCAACCACACCGACCACCACATGTACTCTATACCACCAACCCGCCAATCCACCAACGTATACTCTGTACAAGAAGAATTGTCAGGAGCGGACTGCATCTGAGATGCGCTAACACCTGACCTGTATATCTTTACACGTTATATTGTCTCATGTTTTAGCAAAGCAACAGCTACATTGGCACCGATTACCTCGATTAACACACTTGCAATCGCACGACAAGGGTATATAAGCTTGCCCAGTGCTCGACGAAGGGCACATTGCTCAAGTTAGAAGGCTCTTTTATTATACCAACAGGGCCTCATCTATACACAAAAGGTCCTATGGCAGGTATGCCACGGCCGGCATCTGTCGCGCCTTCAAGGAAGAACAGTATGCGCCCGCCGCGTCCTCGCCCATCCACCGCCAGGGCGAATTCAGTACGACCAGCCAGCCGAATGGACCGAAACGGTGCAATCTCGCCAGCAGACTCGATAGCTTCTGCAGCTACGACGGGAACAAAGAGGAAGGAGAGGGACTTCGAACGCGATGGCCCGGAGGAGACAAACATAAACGTCGTTGTGAGGTGTCGAGGGCGCAATGACCGCGAGGTCCGAGAAAACAGCGGTGTTGTTTTGACGACAGATGGCGTACGGGGAAATAGCATCGACCTCTTGATGGGACCAAGCGCGTTGAGCAACAAGACGTACCACTTCGACAAAGTCTTTTCCCCGGCCGCGGACCAGGCGATGATATACGACGATGTCGTGACGCCGATATTGGATGAGATGATCGCAGGCTTCAACTGCACCATTTTCGCGTATGGACAAACGGGCACGGGGAAGACATATACGATGTCGGGAGATATGGATGATACGCTCGGGATGTTGTCGGACGCGGCTGGTATTATTCCTCGGGCTCTCTACGCGCTTTTCAACAAGCTTGAGATTGATGACGCGGAGAGCTCTGTCAAGTGCTCGTTCATCGAACTTTACAACGAAGAGCTTCGCGACCTTATCTCCGCGGACGAAACCATCAAACTCAAGATTTACGAGGATGCGGGCAAGAAGGGCAACGCGGCGACTTTCGTCCAGGGTATGGAGGAGGCACACATCAAGACCGCCGTGGAGGGAGTGAAATTGCTGCAAAATGGAAGTCACAAGCGTCAAGTGGCAGCCACCAAGTGCAACGACCTCAGTAGTCGAAGTCATACCGTGTTCACGGTCACCGCCTATGTCAAGCGCACAGGCGAGAACGGCGAAGACTACATCAGCGCCGGAAAGCTCAACCTCGTGGATCTGGCAGGCAGCGAAAACATCCAGCGAAGTGGCGCCGAGAACAAACGCGCAGCCGAAGCGGGTCTTATTAACAAGAGCCTGTTAACACTTGGACGAGTTATAAACGCCTTGGTTGACAAGAGCTCCCATATCCCATACCGCGAATCGAAACTCACGAGACTGTTACAAGATTCGCTTGGAGGACGAACCAAGACGTGCATTATTGCGACTGTCTCCCCAGCTAAGAGCAACCTCGAGGAGACGATATCCACTCTGGACTACGCGTTCCGCGCGAAGAACATCCGCAATAAACCACAAGTCAACCCGAAGATAGACAAGAAGACCCTGCTTAAGGAGTTCACCAGCGAGATTGAAAAGTTAAAGAGCGAGTTGATTGCCACACGGCAGCGGAATGGAGTTTACATGACGAACGAAAGCTTTGAGGAAATGACGGTGGAGAGAGAGTCGAGGAGGATATTAAGTGAAGAACTCAGCGCGAAGATTGAGACGATGGAAATCAACCTCCGGAATAAGGTCCAAGATCTCCATTCACTGACCGCCAACTTTATGAACCTGAAGAGGGAGAATGAAGGCACGCGAGCAACGCTAGACGAGACGAAAGACGTACTTGAGCAAACTGAAACCGTCCTTACCCAAACCCGCCAGCTTCTATCCGAGGAAGAAATGCTAAGGAAAGCTCATGAGCGCACCGAGGAGGAATTGGCAGAAGTCGGCACAGCATTAATATCTACTTTGCAGAAGACCGTCACCGATGTTGGCGGTCTCCACTCGAAGATTCGCAGGAAATCCAACCTCCAATCGATAAATAGAAGCACTTGGGGCCTTTCGCAAACCCAAGTTTCCGATGTGACAAGCCTGGTCGAATCGCGTGTTGAGGAATTTAGAGCGCAGCAGGAGGAGCTCATGGCAAGTGTTTCCGCCAGGATGCAATCATTTGTCCAAGAAGAGTTGGAGAAGCTTGGGGCCACCCAAGCATTCCTTGGAGAGAATGTGACTTTATTCGAAGCATCACAGGGAGAGGTTTCTCAGCAGACCCGCCAGGCAAAGGATAAGATGGATGAGGTTCTTGAAGAAATCAAGGTCTTACGGGAAGTTGTTAAGTCCCGCGTCGGGGAAGGGCTGCAAGGCCTCTCTGGTGCTGCTGAACGCATTTCTGGCGAGGTGTTAAGTGAACTCGACACTTTCCATTCCCAGCTCCATACGTCTTATAGTTCACTTGGTCGCGACTTTAAGGGAATGTTTGAAGATCTTATTAAGCACGTCAACTCGCAGAAAGCCGAAGCCGATGAGCTCCGAAACCAACTCAATGCAGCCAGCGAAGCATTGGTGGAGTCAAACTCTGCGGCAACATCCCAGCTGGAACGCGTAATTGTTGAGGAGCGTGAGCAAGCTGCTACGGATCGCGAGAACCTCCTTCGACAGATCACCACTCTTGTCATGTCACAGGGCGAGAGGCAAGATGCTAGAGTTGAAGCCAAGGTCACGGCGGTTAAGGAAAGTATCAAGAGCTCCGAGAGTACATTTGAGGCGTCTAGGTCCGCATATAATCAGAACATGGATGCATGGAATGAGAAGGAGCAGAAGCTAGTGGAAGAAGTGCACCTGTCTCGCGAAAGCCTGAAGACTAAACTGAAGGAAGATTGGATAGTACGTATATTGCTCGATGTAATTGAAACTCTGCTAACATACATAGACCGCCAACAAGCACAATGCTTCCATCCAATCGACAACAAAATCTGTCCACGAGGAGACTATCCGCATTGTGGATGAGCAGATGAAGGATATTGCCATCCACATGGAGGCCTTGGACGACTTCGTCAGCCGCGCACGAATACAGAATGCTGAGCACCACGATAGCCACACGCAGTCTCTGAAGGACCTTTCATCGACTGTTAGCGACTCGTATAGCAATATTGGCACTCACTTCACGTCCTCATATGATAGGGTGAAGGACCTGGGCGAGGAGATGTCGGCCAAGACCACTACACTACAGAATGCTTTATCACCACTTGATACGACACTACGCCAGCCTCTCGCAGAATTACGCTCAAACATTGTCAGCACCCTTCTCCAGGAATACGTCCCTACTGGTGATACTCCGCTCAAGGCGCAATACCAGTTCCCAACAACGCTGTCTCGCACAGAGCCGCATGAGAAGCTCCTGGAAAATGTCCGGCAGCCAGCTATCTCCACTACCCCGTTGGTGTCGCCCACCAAATACATTCCGGTGATCTTCAACGACGTGGCCACACCAGCCAAAGAAGAAGAGGTATCTCCTCCTTCCAATCCCACATCGGATACGGCGCCAACTCTCGGACTTAGGGAAATCGATCTCAATATACACGCCGGGTCGCTAGGCTCCGTACCCCTCAGTACCGACATAGCCTCCAACAATGATGCCGACGCTCGACCCGCATTTAAACGCAGCATGACAGCCAGTGGAATGAGACTTCCGCAGAAATTGGCCAAGAGAGCAACGGTTGTACCTCTCGAGGGTAGAGAGAATAACATAATCCCGGTTGCGGCTTTCTCACAAAGCACTGGAAGGAGAAGGAGTCCGAGAAATGGGGGAGGTTTATCATAGATATTTACTGTGGGAGGAGTGTTTAGGTATTGGTGGATGGCCTTGGATTGCTTTTTGAGCACTGGCGGCTGGCTAGTTTATTGGCGCAAAGGCCTTGGGGAGGGATTGTGTGGTGTTTGTCTTTCTGGTGTCTAGGGTTATAGTGATACCTGGGTCCAGTATTGTTCTGGGACCCTTCTTGTTTAAAGTAATACGTGAAAGGGGCTTGGGTCTCCCTCGCCTTCTGTATGAAATTGGTAGAGAATAAAATTTCAATTATCCATTCAAATCATCAGACTGAACTCTGTACTTTACTACGTGCCTATACTGAGCAACTATGAACCGCATCTCGACGCTTCTTATATCTATGTTGCAGAAACAGCAAATTGCTCCCACAACGCCGCTCCGGTTGCGGTAACGCCTCCAATGGTGGCTTCAATAGTACCAACCCAACGAACATATATCCCAATATTAATCTGCGTAGACGTCTGAGTCAAGACAGCATCCAGATGACTTCCATCATCAAGCGTCATATTGAGAGTCAGCGCCTTCGGGACAGTAGTGAAGATAGTTGGAGGATATGGGGTGCCGATAGGTCGAATTTTAACACCAGTTGTGCAGGTAGACGCAACGACGTTGCCATCCTTCAGAGCATAACCGCCGACCTTGTTGGCACCTGATGGGTCGATCATGTCGAAGAAAACGAGGTCGTAACCACCAACACTCGCGTGACCCCAGTACCAACTCTTCAGAGCTGAAATGAAGGGGACGTCTCCCCAGTTCTAAGACATCGTTAGAATCGCAATGAAGTATGAAAACCACCAAAGACCGACGGCTAGGCTTACCTTGTCATGATATCCGTGTCCCACAAATTTCAGGGGTTTGCCGAGGACTTCAACGTCCACTACTGCATCCGCACCTGGCATAACATTCACCCACCCGATGTTGGGCAGTGACTGTTCGTCCTGGCCAGGTCCTAGAGGGCCACAGTTATAATGTCCCGGACCACGCTTTAAAGGGTAAATGTTAGCTGGAATGGACCTGAAGATAAAACATGATGGAGCGCATACTGATTTCAGGGTGAAGGTGCCAGTGAGGCCGATAAGTGGGTTGTTCAAGTTCACAACGTAGGAGCTGAGATCGGGCTCTCCTTTAAAGCTGATGCCACTTCCTTTCCAATCTCCCGCGCTCCATCGCCATTAGTAGTAGTGGTAACCGACACTGCTGGCACGGGGAAGACCGAAGCAGGTGATCCGTCCCCAAAGCTTGCGAATACCCAGACGTTCAAGGGATCGACGGTGCTGAAGAAGTCGAAACTGAACCCAATGGCAGACGATGTAAAAAAGATGACTGTGAAAGCCTTAGATCCGTCAGTAGAGACAGCATCAAAGTACCACCAATCGAAAGTCGTAGCGTTGAGTGGGAAAATCCTGGGGCCATCGGCCTGGCTTGGACAAGAGGTGAATTGGACTTGGCTAGGCCCCGCATAGGGAATTGGAGAAAAGGTGTTTGTGTCTGGAAAGCACTGGGACAGGGCTGCTGGGACCAGCGCGAGCAAAGACGCGAGCGTGAAGAGGAGATTCTTCATGTTGGGATTTGATAATCGAGAGATGCGAGACAAAATAACAAACTAATGTCCATGAAAGCACCCAGGAAAGCTTAATATTTGAGACTTCTCCATGCTGATACAATGGATCCTTTATATCTCTCCATCCCAGCCCCGCAGATGTGGGTTCAAAACACCACGCGATACCCCGCGGTTCGGGGAGAGGTGCCGTCATGCAATGTCAGAACTCTCCTACTCGAATAGTTAGTTTTAAACAGGGCAAAAAGCGGGGAAAAGGATGTCTTGACCATTTACACACTGTTATATTGATATCTTTCCATCCCAGCCCCGCATATCTGGGTTCAGAACACCACGCGATACCCCACGGTTCGGGGAGATATGCCGTCATGCAATGTCAGACCTTCCCTACTCGAATAGTTAGTTTCAGGCAAAAGCGGGAGAAAAGCTGTCTAGACCATTTACGCACTGCTATATTGATTCACAGAACTCGGCAGTATCTTCCTCCCCACAGTCGAATGGTGATATGCGGCATGTTTGAGTCAGGAACTGCGATCTCAGTTTGTCCAGAATAGGTATAGTCCGCGCAACAACGGCACAAACCTTGGTCGACCTCCAATATGTAAAGCAGATCTCGACAGGGATGAGGGTAGGTAGACAGGCCTCTCTCCACTTTGCATCGTAAAGCTTATTTCCTGTATGGTGGACCTGGCTGAGGTTCGGATGAAATCACGACCGATAAAAACTGTCCAAGGACTCCGCAATTTAGAGTCAGCATGTCAGTATGTTAACATCGGCGCTAGTGATGGACATTTCTAGTGGGCCCCGTTCACTCCAGAGACCGTGCTATCCATCCTCTTCATTGCTGTCAAGTGGGAGTGTCTAGAGTTGTGTCAGGATAATGCCACTAGATGTACGACCTGTTGTGGGCACGTTTATGGACCTGGTATGTTGCCATATTCCCTACATGATTGGTACCAATCTCATTTAATGTGGTACATGCAGGCAAATTGATTATTCTCCTCGTGTATTTTATTAGCTTTCGAAGAATAAATTCCCCCTTCCCTAGATCAATTAACTAGGCTATGAATTACAATGCTGAGGATGGTAGGTTACTATGGCAAAGGTGTAAGTCGGGCTGGATGATAAGTTGATGATGGGGTTTGGAGTGCGCGTGGGGTTAATGCATGTAAAAGCTGCCACTGTAAGAATATCCGACGATCTATATGCACATTTAGCACTAGTATAGGGGTACCTACATGGGTGTTACTCAAGACTATGAGTGGCTCGAATGATATCAAGGTGAGATATAGGCAAGTGTAGTCGGTGAAGAGTTGTGCACAATTACTCCTCGGTTACCCTTCCTTACTTAAGATCGTCATCCTGCGGCACGCTAGAGCGTTATCACCCGTAAGGCTGAGCCAACGGGTAATGGGAGAGCTAATTAATTAACATCATGAATTCTATTTAGCTAGGGAAGTAGATGGCATTTAGGTGGCTCGTAGTACTGTTCTACAGGATACCCCCATAGCCTCTGAAATGTAGCTATAGGTCATTCTACCATCCTCTCGCAAAGCGTGGATTTTGACCTGGTCTTTATATGAGAGTTGACGCATTCTCATGTGAGCCTCGGGTAGCGTGATAAGCCGTTAGAGTCTCTCAAGGACCAGGTCCGTATAACCCATCGTAGTATAAGAATTCTCTTTACTACATACAACTTTCTACTATACGAAGAGGGTTCTCAACGGGGGAACGACGGAAACCCTTGATTTTTTGTTTATTCGCCCCCAATTATTTGCTGCTTGGCAACCTATTCTGGCGACGCCACCACCTCGCAACGTCTAGCCAAGCCTTCCACCTACTATATATGCTTACTTTCCAAGACTTGCTAAGACTCACTACGATAGCTAGAGTAGCTAATGATGTTGATGAAATTAAGGCACGTGGGTAGCATGTGGAGTTCATTTGGGTTCTTTAACAGCTTTTGACAACTGTAGCCGAACTACTCCCCTATCGGCCTCCTAGCAAAAGAAAAATACAAGCCTTGATGATTATCTTTGTCTCTTATTGTTGCCTTTCTAGTAGGGCCGTCACGGGAGCTTGGCGCAGGATGAGAATATCGGCACGCATTTTCAAATTCATTGTCGAAGGATCACGGGCCCTTGCAACATTTCTAGGTTGTTCGGTATTATTAACATCATGTTGTTACTGCCATACTCACCTTTCTCACCCATCTAGCTCACCCTGCTCACACTCACCCTGCTCATCTTGCTTAGCATGCTCACCTACTCACCCTACTCATCGTGGGCGTCTACTATCGCGGTACAACGCGTTGTCAAAAATATACCCGCTTTTGGGTGGTTAAGGTGGCCGAGACGCGCTTACAAAATAAGGGTAAGGACGGCGAGGTTCGCCCACTAGGCTAGATGGCACCAATTTAACTATTATCTAGAGAATTGCCTAAGATCAGTAGATTAGTAGTTAGGTGGGTGACCACTAGCATATACCCACTGTTGTATGTTATATGTTGTGTGTTTTTTGTTATTTTGCCATTTTATACGTTGGATTTTGGCCCCTGAAGTTGAAGGTTGCGGGAAGTGGGGGGGACGACCCTGGAAAAATATTGTTGTGGCCTTGCAGCCTCATCCCACCTCAGTGGACCGCGAACCGCGCCGCGGACCCAAAAAGTTCAAGCACAACCCCCAAGCCATGGGCCAGTGCCAATAATGAGGGTGCCCTCAGCTAAATCCTGGTCTTCAACAATCAGATTGCCCAAGTCCACCTTTCCGTAAGCAAAAAAATACCCTCACTGGAAGCCGTCGTCGGAGTCATGAAATACTAAGAACCTCTCTCTGCAGCCCTCGAACGAAGCCGGCCGACCAAGCTAAATACCTCCAACGATGCACCGATGACCTGTACGCCTGGCAGGCGAAGGTTCGCGCCCAGCAGAAGCCATTTGTGCTCCATGACGGGCCACCATATGCCAATGGCAGCCTCCACGCTGGCCACTCCGTGAACAAGATCCTGAAAGATCTTATTTGCCGAACAGAGCTCCAGCAAGGTACAACCACGGCAAACACACATATTGAAGCTTAATCTAACAGCTTGCCAGGCCGCAGGGTCCAATTCGTCCCGGGCTGGGACTGCCACGGCCTCCCGATCGAAATCAAAGCCCTCGAGCAAGTCCGCGCGAAGAGCGAAGATGGGGAGGTAAACCTCGACCCCATTGGCATCCGACGCGCCGCGCGGAATCTCGCACGGAAAACGGTGAAGGAGCAGAAGAAGGGGTTTAGGGAGTGGGGTATTATGGCGGACTGGGAGAATCCCTGGCTCACGATGGATAAGGAGTTTGAGCTGAAGCAGCTGGAGGTGTTTTTGGAGATGACGAGGCAGGGACTGATATTTAGGCGGTATAAGCCGGTTTATTGGTCGCCGTCTTCGAAGAGCGCGTTGGCAGAGGCGGAGTTGGAGTATAATGAGGCACATGAGTCGATAACGGCATATATCAAGTTCCAGGTTGTGGCGGTGCCGGAGGCGTTGAAGGCGGCCCAGGGGATCGAT
The DNA here is from genome assembly GCA_001662605.1 of Pseudogymnoascus sp. 05NY08. Lineage (NCBI taxonomy): Eukaryota > Fungi > Ascomycota > Leotiomycetes > Thelebolales > Thelebolaceae > Pseudogymnoascus > Pseudogymnoascus sp. 05NY08. Next base: position 240,734 of record KV458796.1, on the reverse strand, counting down.
GTTGAGCGCCTACATGCTGTCATTTGGACTACTACGCCCTGGACTCTACCCGCCAACAAGGCGATTGCCGTCAGCCCCGACCTCGAATATACAGTGGTGGAAGTCGGTAGTGAACAGTTGCTGATTGCCAAGTCACGCCTCGAGCATGTTGCTGCGAAATGCGCATTCCCGGAGTCGTTCAAGGTGGCTGTCGAATCGATTAAAGGCTCTGAACTCGAGGGAATGACATATGTCAATGCCCTCCATGGCGAGAATGCTCCAATCCAGCCCCTGATATTCGCAGACTACGTGTCGGACGCGAGTGGATCGGGTCTTGTCCACACTGCTCCCGGTCATGGTATGGAAGATTACGACGTGTGCACTAAGTTGGGGATTGAGGCATCCGCGCCCGTCGATGATGCTGGCTGTTTTACCGACGAGGCACTACCCCACAATCCGTCTGCGCTGACAGGGAAATCCGTTCTTGGCGGCGGTAATGAAGCCGTGCTGGCGCTTTTGGGATTCCAAGTCCTTGGGGTTCACAAGCATGAGCACAAATATCCCTACGATTGGCGAACGAAGCTTCCTGTGATAGTCCGCGCGACTGAGCAGTGGTTTGCGGACGTGGGTAGTATCAAGGATAAAGCGCTGAAAAGCCTTGATAATGTCAAGTTTATTCCGGAGAACAGCCGTTCGAGGCTGGAGAGCTTCATCAAGGGGAGAAGCGAATGGTGCATTTCCCGGCAACGAGCTTGGGGTGTTCCCATTCCCGCTCTCTATGACGAAAGCGGCAAGGCTATTTTGACGCAGGAGAGCGTATCGCATATTATTTCAACGATCCAAGAAAGGGGTATCGATTCGTGGTGGACAGATGCTCAAGATGATGTATCATGGGTCCCCTCTAGCCTCCGTGGCCAAGGTACTCTAAAACGGGGTACAGATACCATGGATGTGTGGTTTGACAGCGGAAGCAGTTGGACTCAGACCCAGGGGCCGGCAGACGTATACAGTGAGGGAACTGACCAACATAGAGGGTGGTTCCAATCGAGTCTTTTGACGCACATCAGCGCGTCCGGACTAGATTCCGCTCCTTTCAAAACGTTGGTCAGCCACGGTTTCACGATTGATGAGCACGGCAAGAAGATGTCCAAGTCTATTGGCAATGTTATTTCCCCCGAAGAGATCATGAATGGGACTCTACTCCCACCGATCAAGCGCAAGGGAAAGGCGACTGGCCCGCCAGCATACGATGGTCTCGGGGCTGATGCACTAAGGCTGTGGGTTGCGAGCAGTGACTACACGCATGATGTTGCACTTCGCCAACCCGTGTTCAAGGCTATCAACTCAACGCTACTGAAGTACCGGACAACCCTCAAGATGCTGCTGGGGTCAATGAGAGAGAGCAGCGAAAAGGTGCAGTTGACGAAGTTGGATACTATTGCATTATATCAGCTACAGCAAACCCAGATTGGCTTCAATGAAGCGTGTCGGGCGTACAATTTCCACAAGGCTATCAGCATTTTGAATCGCTGGATTAATACGGATTTGTCGTCATTCTACTTGGAGGCTATCAAGGACCGACTATACTGTGGGAATGGAGGCGGGGTATTATACCCTATCTTCATGGGGCTCATGCACATGCTCGGCCCCATCACACCAGCTCTAGTCGAGGAATCATGGGAGCATAGGCCGCAGTGGATGAAGGACAGCACTTCTTCGGTGCACCCCCTTCAACGCAGCACCGAAGAGCTACGTCTTCTCACCTACAAGTTCCCCGCCAGTCTGCCAACAGACATCTCGCATCTGATGGCTGCCAACGCTGCGATCAAGACTGCGCAAGAAGAGGCTCGGACCGACAAGCTCGTCGGATCGTCCCTCCAGTCTTCCGTCATCCTGACTCTACCTAAAGAGTCGCAAGATCTATTCCAAAACTACGCCGACGAGCTCCAAGAAATCTTCGTCGTCTCATCAGTCGAGTTTGGTTCTGGAGAGGATCGCGTGGCGGAATGGAAATTCAAGGCTGAATTCGAAGTCCCAGGTGGTAAGGGAACTGCATGGGTTCTCCCTCCAAAGGAGGCAAAGTGTCCTAGGTGCTGGAAATACGTGGCGCCTGCTGAAGATGAGTTATGTGGAAGGTGTGCTGAGGTCGTTGAGGCTACGCCGTCGTCGTGAAGAGGCGGGTGGAGTGGTGGTGCTGGCTCTCTACTACTTACTTGTATTGTATGTAAAAAAAGATGTGCATTGTATAAAACATAGAAGGATACATATCCATATACCGGGAATTTTATTATTGGATTTCCAAAGGTTTTTTACATTATTTTCAGATGATATGTCCAATTTGAGTTTGCTCGTTCATAACTAGCTCAACTCACGGTTGGGCCGGAACATGTATATTTAGCAAAGTTGCTGACTAAATGCAATATGTCAGCATCCCACTGCCTCGATACAACTTATTAGCCTCAAGCATAGATTCATCAGCTGAGAAAGTATTTATATATGGGCTCTAGTGCTCTGTGTTCGGACTGCCGTGTAGCTTAATTACTCTACCAAGACGTTGAGAGATCTGGCCCAAGGCCCAAGGGAGAAATGTTACAGGCTCTTAACATAGCCATCCTATATACTTTTTATTTATGAACCGAGCCTTAGCTTTTATCTTTGCCTTTTATCTCTTCTATGGCTAGAAGCGGTGGTCCGAGCCGGGGCTGTCAAGTATGCCGACAACGTAAAATCAAGGTGTGTCGCTCTTCAGTTTCTGAGTGTTGATCCAAGCCAGGTCACTTGCAGACCTAGAAACGTTAATTGCTAACAGCATGCCAAATACTAGTGCGATGAGGCCACACCACACTGCACGCAGTGTACGTCTACTGGGCGTGTTTGCCCAGGGCCTATAACGGGGGTGATTATCAGTGATATGACTTCGAAAGTGAGACGAAAGACACACCCTAGGTTAGCTAATCGCTCGTCAGGCGTTAGCAACAGTAGAAGAAGTGATATGAATCCAAGCCAGGCTGACCAGCATGCGACTGTGCCAAATAAGACTCGGGATGACGGCCAAGATCTTGATGTCAACATCATGCACTCGGGTGCCTCGAGCATTGAAAGGCTGGGAGCAGATTTGGATCCATTTGAGAGTCTGCCAGCCAAACTACATTTTTCCACTCTAAAGCTCTTGGAATACTGTATGTGACACTGAAATCTCCAACCACTAGTATGTATATCCGAGTCTAAACGGAACTCAGGTACGAACTCTATGAGAAATGCGTTCGTTGCGCTTGGCCCTGGTGATCCGATGAAGGATGTCTGGCTTCCAATGATCCTGTCCGACCAGCTATTGCTCCAGTGCACACTATACTCGTGCGCTGTTCACATGTCAACAATTTTTGGAATAGACGCGATGGAAAGTATGGACGTGGTAACACATAGGACTGAGATACTATCACTGTTGAGCAAGAGAATTGGGGATCCCAACGAAGCTGTCAACGATGTCACGTTGACAGCTGTGGCCAGATACGTTGGTCAAGTTGTATGCAAGTTCTAAGCCGCAACACTTATCTTGCTGACCATTAAGTAGATTTTATGCAACAACGGTAACATCGTGGAGGAGACTAAATTACATATGGACGGCCTGGAGAGGATGCTTGCTCTAAATCCCGACTTTGAGCCGAGTAACCAAGTCCGAGAAATGCTGTTCTGGTATTCTATCCACCCCAGCTTCTCTCTTGAGCGTCAACTAACTATCGATCAAGGACTGATCTGACCGCTGCCGCACTGTGCCACGCACCTCCACGGCAGCTCACAAAGCGGCCTAATATCCGACTTTACGGCAATCCTATGCTCCCGGCTCCTCGCTCTACCATTGGCATAGTATGCCGTGGGTTTCAAAAGATAATAGCTGACTGCGAGGTCTTCAAAAGTATTACTGATATACTCCATGATCTACGGTGTCTCACGGCAGTCGCTCATTATTCAGACTGTAAAGTGCACTCCGAGATGCCGACATTTGTCAGCCTCTGCTTTGGCGTTAATGAAAGGCTTGGGAGCCTACTCGCGACGGGAGGGTCTACGATTTTTGAATCATGCCGTCTTGCTGCTATGGTATTTGTTGAAGTCGTGCTCCTTCATAACAACACTCCTAATGCAGTTTTACTGGCAGCGGGCATGAAGAGGACTTTGAGCCAGGCAAATATGGAGGTATTGCTACAGCAGCAGCCGGAGCTCTTGACCTGGATATTGTATATGGGCAACATGGTAGCTTTCGGGACTGAGATGGCGCCTTGGTTTCTGCACAGTTTTGCCCAGGCGCTCTCGTTTCAGAGGCTTAGTCTTTTTGAGACTGTGAGGAACATGCTGATTGAGTTTCTATGGCTTGATGGTGTCTCAAACGGACACTTGAAGTCTGTTTGGTCGGAAGTACAGGAGATGATTTAATTCACATTCTTTGGCATGGGCCCGAATATGAGATCTGACATCTAATAATGTAATTATGATATTTTCTTCTGTACTCTCGGGGGTTGCTCTTCTGACAGTATCCGCCTAGCTAGAGGGTCTCGCGCGGTAATTGGTTAACCTCCGGTGGACGTCTATACAATATAAAAACTGCCGATTTTGTATATCCCCATTTATTCAATATGCCAATTGACTTTTCTAGTACTCGTAACTCGTATATTTGAACAGGGATCGTCACTGTAGCCCTGATTATTATGTCGGATGACAATAAAGCGGAGCCTAAAAATCAAGCCATGACAACGCAGACTTGCCGCCATTGGTAACTCGACGTCGTTTACTGACGTCGAATGTGAGCCTTACCAACGCAACAGGCAGGTAATAAGCTTCCGAGTCACAGCCTTAACTACCCAAAATATTGACTCTAAATCTTCATATATATATTTCATATTATTCCCCCCATTAATACCCATAATCACAACTTCCCCTCTCCCGCACTCCCGCACTCCCGCCTCGAACCACCCCCAAGAAAAATCAGGCAACCAACCCAACGACCATGGCCAAACCCACCGTCTGCGTATTGTAAGGCCAACCTATACCCAACATCCCGTGATATTCCCCCCTTTACCCCCATCCAACTCCTAACACCCTCCAAGCTGCGGTGCCTCGCCCGGCACATCCCCCGCCCACCTCGCCGCCGCCCGCGCCCTCGCCACCCACTTCCACGAGCACGGCATCAACCTCGTCTACGGCGGCGGAACTACCGGGCTCATGGGCGAGCTAGCCCGGACTCTGGTCTCACTTTCCGGACCCTCCGCTGTTGAAGGGATTATCCCCGCGCCGTTGATGGCGCAAGAGCAGCGCGCCGCGGAGACGGTGACGATCGTGCATGAAGGCCGCGAGATCGCGGTCCCTGACGAAGCAATCTACGGCGCCACGACAGTAGTGCCAGATATGCATTCGCGGAAGCGGGAGATGGCGAGGCGGGTAGTTGAGGGCGGGGATGGAAGCGGATTCGTGGCGCTGCCGGGGGGGTATGGGACGATGGAGGAGCTGATGGAGGTGGTTACCTGGAACCAGGTGGGGATTCATGAGAGGCCTGTTGTGGTGTTTAATGTAGAGGGGTATTATGATGGGGTGTTGGCGTGGATTAGGGATGCGGTTGAGGCGGGGTTTGTGAGGGAGGGGCAGAAGGATATTTTGGTTGAGGCGAGGACGGCGGAGGAGTGTGGGACGAGGTTGAGGGAGTATGCGGTTAGTGATGGGAGGTTGGATTTGAAGTGGGGGACACAGTAGGGGGCTGTAAGTGGTGATGTTGTGGATGAGATCTTTTGGATTTGAGCTCGCTTTGAAGACGATGGTTGTATAGATAGTGTGTGGTCAGCAACTCAGCTCAGCAGGTAATATTAGTCGCTACTCAAATCTATTCATATATTAGTCTATCCCATGGGGTAGATATCAACCATTCCCTGCTCCTCTTGGTAAAAAATTTCTCAACCCAACCGGAAGGCGTCCAACTATGGGTGCTACTTAGTGTGCGTTGGAGCCGGTGTCCTCCACAGATACGAATTTACAGCTACGTCGCACTGCTGTATGTGTATGCCTGGAGTCAAATCTACTGTATGATGAAGTTGATCATTGCTGGGTTTCACATTTATGCCATAACACGGCGTGTTTTAATCTTTTAACCTTTTAACCCTAAACATCGTATGGTGGAATCACGCTGCTCCTCAAGGCTACATGAGCCATGCATCGTATATGACGCGGATGGAATACTCAGATATCAGGACCTATGCAGAACCGTTGCAAGGCTGCGTTGCATATTGCCTGACCACACTGAACTGTCACCATAGCCGTCTGTTGCTGTTGCTGCATTCTTGTCGCTGCGCTTCGCTGTCACTGCTGTCACTGCATTCTTGTTGTTGAGGGTTGCTGTCACTGCCGTTATCTCCCACATCCCCAAGCCGTCACTGTCATTATCTCTCATAACCCGAGCATCATTGCTGCAGAGACTCAAGTTCATCTTTATGGTCCTCGAGCGAAATAAATTCCCAAAGTCGCAGTCATACTCCATAATGTCGGTCCGGGAACAAGAGGCAGCAAGATATGCAAAGGCATACACGTTATGAACATAGAATACTGTCAAGATTGTCCGTGACACAACTCTCACAAAAATTGACGGGTTCGTCGCTGAATCGTACCAATGCTGTTACAATTGGAAAATATATTATGCTATGAAGGTCGTTGAGGAAGTGCCCCATAATACCAAGACTCCCCAAGGCGCCTGAATCTCAAATTCATCCTGATGCAAACTCACTCTAACACCAAGATATGCAAATCACATCTGGAACACACCGTCCCAATCAAGCCTTTTTGAACTCCGCCGCAACAGCCTCCACCTCCTCCTTAAAACTCCCCGCAAAATCCCCCTTCGTCCTCTTAGGAGCCCATCCAAGCTGACGACTTAGCTCGGCACGAGACCGCGCGCTATTCCAATGTCAGCACTATCCAGAAGATAACCTAACCATACCAAAAACTCACTTGGAACCAAATCCCAGCTCGGCATATTGTTTGTCACCCCCCGACCACAAATCAGCCCCCTCCTGGAGAGAAATCGACTTCACCACATTCGTCTTGATAAGATCCTGCTTGAACAACTCATCTGCCAGGCCCTGAGACAGCTGTTTCCACGAATAATCCTCCGTTTCCGAGAAATAGATACCCTTCTTCCCCGACGGAATCTTCTCCCCCGCCAGTGCCTTGAATAGGAGAAGCTCATACAAAGGCGCGAGATCCGCGATATGGACAGCATCCCATACTCCCGCCCCGTCGCCCATAACAACAGCTTGTCCTAATTTAATGAACGTTCGGATGAGCATGGGGAGCTGGATGGATCTGCGATTGAACTTCCCGGTCCCGTCGCCGTAGATGGTGGGAGACATAATGAGGTGGGTTGGGACGTTGAGTTCGAGGCCTGTGTCGATGGCGACTAGGTCTGTGGTGCGTTGCTGGTATTGCTCGGCGGCCTCACGGGTTTTAAGGTAACTGTAGAGGTCGTCGTTGTCGGTGAGGATGCGGGACTCGTGGTACTCCTTGGATAGAGGTTTATCCGCGATGTTGGAAGTTCCGGTCGTCTGTGTAAATTAGTAAAACGGCCTGCCGGGTGATTGAGCACTGCTGGAGTGACATACGTGGAAGTAGTAGACTTCCTTTCCAGTATCTTTTTTCCTCTGGCTGAGACCAAAGATGAGAGCCCTGGCTAAACCGGAGTGGAAACCAGAAGCAGTGTTTATAACGACTGGAGGGTTTAATTAGCTTGGGAAACATTCTCAAGTTATTAGTGACCTACTGTCATGCTCACTCGCCGCAGCCGTAATAGTGCCCGCATCGTCAAAGCCGGTGAAATAGATAGAAGTTATACCATCTCTTGCAAGAGCTGCGCCCTTCTCTTCGTCTCTGACGAGAACAGAAATGTCAAGATCCCGGACGGACTCATGCTTTGACTCGAGAAGTGTGGTTAGGATTGAGCCGCCACTGTTTAAAGGGTCAGAATTGAGTTCGCGCTCGAATTGAGCACTGGCTGGAAGCTTATTCCTTACATGTACCCGGTGGCACCCGTCAAGAGAAGACGGCGCGCTGTCGTTGCTTTAGGGGGGGTAGCCATTCCTCTGCAGGTGTTTTCACAGGCTGAAGTTTGTTTGAGAGCAGAGAGATATCAGGAAACCAGATGCTTTGACGGAATATAAAAAATGTAAAGTAGAGGGAGAGATGATACTTATACTCTTACCGTCAGTGTGTAAATAAAAAATATATATGACGCAATTACTATTTACAAATATCTACAACGATTAGATACTCACAAACATGGCGAATGGGAATGCGGAGGCATAATCGTGATTTCTAAGCAACAATCTCTCTATCTTCCGCCGAGTACCAAAAACCAGCCAATGACGCCAAGACGAACCGTGCCGCTACCGAGATCTAACGATCGTCAGGTGTGGAGACAAATATGCCTGTCAGTTAGCTCCCTCGGTCGCAGAAATTTCCTAATCGGGCGTAAGGCGGCCGGTAGTGCCGTTGCTGCGCCAGAGAGGGGACTCGAGGAGCTATATGTAAGCATAGATTTCTAAACTTCAATTACCAATCTATTGCTATACGAATCCATAAACATGCGTACTCTGTACTGAGACGAGATGGCGCATATCGGACACAACTGCGCGAGATATGGTGGAGCTCTATGTTCTCCATTTTGAAGCGAGTTCCAAGATGAGCAAGAGAGAGTAAGTAGTCGTTTCGCGGTTCTTACTCTATGGCATTTACGGAGTTGAGCTCCTATCACCCACCGCAACACCACCAGCAAGCCTCACACACTCCCTCACAGTAACACCAATCCCACCCCCGCCCACCATGTCCTAACCAATCACCGAAATCGTCCAACTCAAACTAAAACCCAATGCCTCCTTCGAAGACCAAATGCCTGAATTCGCCCGCCTCCTGCAGCGCCAACCCGGCTTCCTGCATCTCGCCTGAGGACGCGGACGGAGTCCCCAGATACCGTCCAGATGCTCATAAGTACCTCCCCCCCCCTTCCTGAGCTGAGGCCCGGGCCGTGTAACGCGCGTGTGTGACTTGGGGCTAATATACTGACTAGATTGGGATACCATCGAGTCGCACCATCTGTTCGAGAAGTCGGGAGCCGATTATGCGGCCCTGGGGGTGATTGTGAAGTCTGTGGTTGCGGAACCGCCGGTGTTGTATCAAGTTAATTTCAAGTCTGATAATGGGTTGACCATTCCAAGCACTTCGGCTGCTTAGGATGTGGTGTTGTGGATTGTTGCACTGGCGTTCTACTGTGGCCAACACCTGGGAAAGGAAAAGGGTTGAGGGGATTGCAGGAGGATTGAGGGAAGAGAAATAGGGGCATAGCGGTTTCTAGCCCACTCTGGTTGCACAATCATAAAAAATCGTACAAAGCATGGCTCTCAATTAAAATCTACTCGCATCTAAATCTATCCCCCCCCAAACCAACCCACCACCCCCTACGCCTTCCTAATCCTAATAACCACCTCCTTCTTCCCAATCGCCGTAGTCGTCCCCCCAAACGCTACCGACCCCGACGCACAATGACTTACAATCCACCTCGCCGAGATTCCCACATCATTACACGGCGCCGATGCGGTCCCGCCCATAAGCCCATTATACCCCGTGATCGCCACATCCCCCTTCGTCACAAAGACGACGCTTTCTTGCCCGACGACGCAGGGCGTGTTGCCGAGAGAGATTAGGTAGTTTATTCCGGCGAGGATGTTGGACCGGGTTAGTTGGGTGGTGTCGCAGCTGTTTAGGTCGGCGAGGGTGGTGAGGGTGTTGGGGGTGGAGTCTGCTGGGAGCGCGGCGATGAGGGTTGTGGCGAAGGCGAGGAGGGTGAGGGAGAGGGTGGATAGTTTGGCCATTTTTGGAATGGAGATTGGGTTGCTGTAGGGGTTGCTTTTAAGAGAGTTTGAGTGTGGAGTTGGGAGTTTTTGGAAAGAGAACTGGCTGTATAAAGTTGGATATGAGACTGGGAGAACAACTGGAAGCAGTATGGAGGTGTTGATATGACAATGAGAGCTTCTGGAACAGAATCTTCTTCTCAGGTCGGATAAGACGAACTTTATATGAGATGATTCTGGAGAATGGTTGCACAAAATCCGCAAATTTTATTATTGCTCAACCAATATCACCATTATTGAAATTCTTAGAACACTGTCTGGTGGCACAGTGGGAACTCCGCATACAAATATCACCGAGGCTTGATGCCAACAAGAATAGTAGAGGTGCTATGATTTACTGGTATTGTAGGAGAGCCCATGGCTGCCGTGACAATAGGGTCATGTAACTCAAAAGGTGTCCGACGTCGGAGGGTGTTCGTGGATGAGGAACCAACAGAGCAGTGATACTCACACCACATATATGTAGTGGAAATATGCCCCCGGGGGATGGAGTTATGGCCGTTTGTCTTGCCTAACCTGTAATCAACATTACTGTTTGACAGGTCTCTCATTCTCGTTCTGTTGTCTCGTTGTCCCTGTGAATCACCACGTGGGTTTATCTATCAAACTCCCGCACATCGTGTGGAGAATGAAGAAGATCTACCCTGCCGAATATACGACTAAGATCAATCACTGGCGCGTTGGTTCTAAAGGAATGCAATAATAGCGCCGCTGAGACTGGTGAGGTTGCACAAGAAGGAGTAAGGACCGCATTACTGCTATTTTCATTCCCCAACGCTCCTCCTTGCTTACACCCACCTCCTTGCCTAAAAATTCCCTCATCATCGACAATCTGATCGTCCGGAGTTTATTAGTAAGTAAACGCCCTTCTGAAAACAACCAAAGACAAATGTCCGCGCCGGCGGAACCTTATTTTAACAGATCCATTTACTAATCCTTGGCAGGTCCCACCAGCCCCGTCGCGCGAAGCTAGCCCGAAGAGGCAACTTTTGCTTTCCCATATTTAGTGGTTGAAGCTTCAAGGCGTTCGGTTTTATCGCACTCGAGGGTTCGGTGTTATCGCGCTTTTTTTGCGGTTCGGTGAGAATAACGCGGATAGTCGGCCAGTTATATACTTGATAGCAATTATACATGATAAGCTGAGGAACTGGCATAATTGTAGGATCATAAGTCAGCAAGGTAGCAAAAGAATATAAGAAAGCTGTTCCGCACAGCTCTTCGCTTGCTCATGACTTTCCAATAATCTAGCATGCTGACGTGAGTACAAACACATCAACATGGCTTCTTCAAACTACCCATGGCTGCGGCTTCCGACCTGGACTCAATGGGAAGAGCAAGCCCTCGACAGCAGCTACAACTCCCAAGTCGGCAGCCCCTCTGAATTCCCATTCGACGACAGCCTCTTCACAGATATCTTCAACACTACCCCTCCCTCTCTCAACACAACCCATTCATCCCCCAACGACCCCATCACCCAAAACCCCCCCCACCGCCAGAGCCGCACCCTCAAGCCCCATCGCTCCGAATCCTCCACCACCGGCTCAACCTCCCAAGATGCCTCCCATCGGCCCACCTCAGTACACCTCCCCCTCCCCTCCCTTCCCGTCATTTCCTCCCCCCCTCCTTCTCCCCCTCCCCATCCAACTACACACACTAACCACACCCCCAGCAACGTCGCAAATCCCAAAACCGCACCTCCCAACGCGCCTTCCGCCAACGCCGCACCGAGCGCCTCCTCACCCTGCAATCCCGCGTCGCAAGTCTCGAAAAGCAACTCGAGGCCGCCAAAGTCGTGAACAGGCTGCTAGCGCAGATGACTGGTTTGCGATCACTCGAGGAGTTGAGGGGGTGGATGGGTGGTGGGGTAGTAAGGACGGAGCCGGAGGTGGGCGAGCTGGCGAGGGATCAACCTGCTTGTGATGGGGGGGTGGGGTTTCAGACGTGTGATTTGGGGTTGTTAAGAGCGGGGTTGGAGGGGGAGTATTGGGATGCACTGGTGGGCGGGGAGGGGGGGTTTGAGGCGGATGGCGGGGCGGATTGGCAGGCGGTGGGGTTGGGGGAAGGGTCGCTTTCGGAGGCGTCGCATTTTGGGGGGGTGCTGGATGGGGCGGGGTGGGCGTGAGTGATGGCATTAGAGGGGTTGGTTTTTGATTGATATTTGGATTGCGTCGGAGTCTGGCATGGGTAAAAAATGGGAGACTGAAGACGCCGGTGGTGATAAATGATTTGATTCAATATTCAAAATATACGTTGATCCTATATATAAGCTTATATAGCCATTACTTACTTAACTTACTTTTCAACATATCAGCCGTATGGCTACTTAGCAGCTTCCAACGCCTGCACCAAACTCCCCATCAAAGCAAGTCCCCCACTTTGAGTCTCCACCGTCCTGCCTCTACCACTATCATTTGGGTCTGCTGCCGCCGCATTTTCAACCGGGCTCATTCCTTGCTCCGACACAAGCGGGTTGCCTGACAGGCGCCACGCTTTGTTCAGCGGAATGCCTTTATTTCTAACATCCGCAGCTCCCGAAGGCTGCACAGGCACGCTCTTGACATTTGATACAGCCGCTGCTGCCCCGGCATTCCACCATCCACCATACTTCCCATCCGAATTGCGCGTGCTATATGCCGCTTGCGCATTATGCAGGATCCACGGCTGGTACCCGTTGCAGACCTCCTGATGAGCCTGGGCCTGCGCATCTGTGCCATTGAAAATGACAGTCTCCTTCTTGCTGAGCGCGATCGGCTGACAGAACAGGGCAAGGTGGTGGAAGAAGATGCCCTTAAAGTTCTGGCCGTCCTGGCTGCAGCTGCCGTCGGCATCGCAGGTTTCTTGCAGGATACCGTTGCTGCCGAGGCCCGACCAGGTGCTCGTTTGCTCGGTTGGGGATACCCAGCCTGTAGCTGCTATCACGTCCTTTATGAGAGTGTAGCCGTCGGAGAGGTAGTCTGTGCTTCCTGTTGCATCCCATAGGCCGCGGAGTCCTGAGAGGATGACGCCCTGGTTGTAGGTGTAGACGCTTTCATCTCGAGAATCGCATTTCCCGGTCCCGATGTTGTCTGGGCTAGTCCAACCAGTGATGTGAAATCCATCTGTATACAACCCCTGTGAATTCTTCATGTTGCTCGTTGAGAGCCATTTATACTCTTCGATGGCAGCATTAAGGTACCTCTCATCGTGTGCTGGTATCGGGGCGAGTGCCTCGGAAGGGTCGTAGGCTTTCCCGGGCTCTGAGTAAGGGCTTGGATTGTCGTCTCCTGGAAAATAAAGATACATTGAAATGCTTGCTGAGAGGTAAAGCTCGTTGGTGATGGCGTTTTTATACGGTGTGAGTGTATCAGTCCATACCATCCCGCCACCGCACAACTTGGTGTCGTATCCCTTCGAAGCCAGATCCCAGAAAATACGAGAACGATGGGCAAAGTCTCCAACATGCTGCCGGCCGTCGAATGTGGAGTCAATACTGGAGTATACATTGATGAATTTGATGGCTTCCAACCATTCCAGAACTACCCATTCCTGATCGTCGAATTTCTGCGTTCGCAGCGATTCCACATTTTCGCCGCCGTAAAAGGAAACAATTTGAGAGAAATATTTGGTGATATCACCGCTGTAAGTACCTGCATCATACATGGCCATTTCAGTCAGGGCTGCAGAGACGTGTGTGCTCGTCACCGATGACGTCCAATCAATCCCCGTTGGCCAAGTATTAGAGCTCCAATATTGAGACTGCATAACATCGAGGGCATTGACCATGGCTGGAAATGCTTCTCCAAGGGTCTCTAGATCCCGAGACACGAGCTTTGTCCCTCCATTTTTAACATTGGGACTGAAAGGTTGAGGGAGCGCCAAGGCTGTGTCGAGCACGGCAACGAGAGGGGCAATTAATGACAAGCTTCCGAGACGAGGCATCTTGTATTATGTCTCTCTTGACAATGCAGAGAGCAAGAATGGGAGGGGCTGACAAAACGAAAAGCTTAAATGGGACCTACCATAGTCTTATAAACAGAAGCCCCCGGAACCTTCCAAGTGGCTCTGGCTGACTGAGACCTTAGCAGAGACAAATATAACCTTACCCCGCGACAGCAACTAGGTGCCGGAGTATGGATCATCACTATGAAAGAGTTGGATGACCACCCTATCAACTAACGACCTTCTGGATCAGGAGTATCAGAAGGATTCCCCACGCCCGCTCGCATGCCGAACACCCACACACTCGTAAAAAGCCGAGTGTAATAAGGCCCTTGCGAGCGTTGCTACTGCAACGTAGGATGCATCACAGCCACATGCCGGCTCTAAAAATGCTTAGTTGATGCTAAGATATCACGAGGCGTCTCTTTGACGAGCTAAAAACGTACCTGATCCTCGACCTTGGTCATGTCATCTTATAGCGTCCCCCGCTTGATCCTTCGCCATAACCTTGATCGATCGCATTGATTTTGGATGCATCCTCGACATATATTTGTGTATTTTCAAGATTCAAGATCAAGAGGTCGGCCCGAGACGCGTCTAAGACAAGTCTAAACTTTGGTGGCACTCAAAACCCACCGAGGTTGGTTGAAAACCACACACCAAGGTGACATTGGTCACGTGTTGATAACAATAACCACGTGACCTATGTCAGGGGTAAATGGTAAACACAGAGTCGCCTTGATTGACAAACAAACAACTTGACTACCGATCTACAACGATCATCAAGAACGATACGGGAGAAACAACAAGCCCTGGTTTGGGGAGCTTAGAGCTCAGATATTGGCTTTGGATATGCGCTTTGTGGAAACTGTGCCGCCTAGCGTAGCTGTGGCATGAATACAATACTTCCTTCTATACTTGAGAAATAGGTGAACCTCTGCCTATCTAGCTTCATATGTTACCCCAATATCTTTTATCATCTAGGCCGCAGCGATTCCGCATCTTAGCCATCGCAAAAGGAAGCAACTTGTGAAACATGAGCGTCTATCCTTCGTGTTGGATGGCGCGTAGATTGCTTACTTTGAGACAATTCCTTTGTCTGTTGTGCAAGTCGTCTGCTTGCGAGACTTTGTTAGAGATGTTCTATTTACCTTATAATCACAACCTCACCAAGATGATAGTCGTCCCGCGAGACTCTGTTCTGTCAGAGAGGCTGTCTCTATTTTATAATCATAAACTCACTCGCGACTACAGATGACGATTCCTTTGCCCGTTACGCAGTCTACTTGCGAGACCCTGTCTGAGAGGCTCTGTTTAGTTCATAATCACCACCTCACCAAAACGACTATCAACAGAACAGATGCGACAATTACGAGACAGGGCGCCCATGTTGGGCACAACTCCCACAGCTCCCACAGCTCCCAAAGCTCCCACAGCTCCCGCAGCTCCCGCAGCTCCCACAACTCCACATAGGTTCAAGCCATGCGAGTGTTGTACATTTGAACCTAGCGCATGGCCCGACAGTAAGCTAAGTTGACCGTAAGAGCGTGTATGCGGACGTGTCCGTATTGCGGAGCAAAAATGACCACTGCCCCAAAGCTTCGGAGGCACTTGGTACTGGTTATGATACATGAAGGGCAAAACTTTACCATTGAGACCCCATTAATTGGGAAGCCAAACATGGCAAGGAAGTAAGTAGAGTTCAGGCTGTGGCAACAATAGCTGATTTTTAAGGCGCACAGTCCAAGACTTGACGAAAGAAGCCGCAGCCGTCTACAGCAGCGGATCCGTACAGGCTTTATTGAACTCGGTCTCAGCTCAGCCTCATAATCACGCTCTTCCACAGACCCATTCTGAGCAGATACTCCACCTAGAACAAAAATCATTTATTCCTAGAGTTGTCCAAACTTTTAAAACGCTGAAGCTGTGCACTCCTTCAGACATTTCTCCCGAGACACAAGCACTTTGGATAAAATACAATGGAAGGGTCCCAACGACAATTGATGCGAGGGAATGCTGGGGGAAAAAACGTCCAACTGATAAAGAATTGTTTCTTGCCACGTATGAGTATCTACAGGATCCAAAAGAAGTGTTGGTGATACGTAGAGGAGAGACGATAAACGACCTATTAGCCGCTAGAGATGCGTTTGGACAACTTGCTAACCCATATTGCTGGCAGCCAATAAAGTTGATTGGGTTTCAACTCGATATCCTCCCTGATGGAATCCTTACCTTCCCATTCCCAAGTGACATTGTACAACGATATCATCCTTCGAATCTTCAGTTGATGTTGACCCCGAAATACTCGCGGACCACCCTGCATTTAGGTACGTCCCGCGTATATCCCTACGCCCTTCTCCATCTTAGGCCCTTGCTGATTATGGCAGACGCCGCAGATGGGCTATCAGGAATAGTTAGCCAGACTGGCCGGAAGATTTTTGCTACATTCCCGAACAGTCCATATAATAACTCTCTATTTAAGTCGACTGGAAGCAACGAGGGAAAGCTTGAAACCGTAGGCGACCGTCTCGAAGGCGGTATCACCATCACCATCACCGCAAAGGACGTCATAGATCTGCCAGCCAACTGTCTTCATGCAGTATGGGCTACAAAAGGCTGTTTCTTAGCTAGCTTGGACTATACAACCCCAGAGTCTGTGGAGGTTTACGCTGATCTCCTCGGTAACAGGTAGATAATAAGTTCGACCACGCTCGTCAGGCAGATCTCTTTGAATGGTTCCTTACTTCATTCGAATTGGCGTTTAATAAGGACCGTGTTGAAAAAGCCATTACGGCGTTGGTAAAGCTGTCAGACCGGTTGAACGACCGGGCGCGTGAGCATCCGAAGTTCTTAAAGGATGCGACGGCGGTTTGTATGAAATTTTTAAAATCGAACGTATCTGAAAATAGAGCATGTTCGTGCCCTGAGGCTAATACGGTAGTATCCACGAAATTTCGAGAGCATTTCGAGGAGTGCCACGTATTTCCTGGCCTGCGGAAGGTGGTGAGCAAGGATACTCTACTCGAGCGAAGAAGAAACGTAGGAAGAATTAGTTAATCTAAAACGAATTCTCGTGTCAGTCTAATGGCCTGCGTAGCATTCGCGGAAAACATCACGGTTGGATCTGATTACTGTTGCTGTGAGATAATATAGTAGCAAAAGGAATACATAGGTATCGAGTGAGTGCGAAGTCAAGTCATGAATTTCTCTGCTGACGTCTAGTCAATCCCTATCGTTCGCTTTGATTTTAGATTATCATGTTTCATTTTATATGGTGAAAGACAAGTTAATTGTATCTTAAAAATGCTATAGAACACTCGTTTTAGAACCGCTCCTAAGAAAATAAACATATACAGTAATTAAGGGGAGGTACACCTAATCAGCTTCCCTTCTCATTTTCATCAATATTCTCTAAAAGCCTACTGTGCGGACCAACCACTTCTATTCTTCGACTCTGGGGTCGGGCACGCCGTTAAGATCAGGGGTTTTAAACAACATTGTCACTGAATAATCTGGGTGGACAATACTTTCCCAATGTCGGGGAAGAATAATCGAGTACTCAGGACCGCCGAGTAGTATGAATGGGTTAAGGCCATAATGTGAGCCTGAGGTTTTGCGTTGCTCCACCGGGGAGCTCCTTCTGATCCTCCAGTACTTCTCATGTTTATAAATATCCCTCAGGGCATCAGCCATACCCTATAGACACCTATTAGTAGTGGCACAAGAATAATAAGCAGCTTTAAATATTAATAAATGACAACTTACCTCCCACGTCTGACAGTCACTTAGTGGTAAATCATACCTCCTTCCACGGGCGTCGGTAAACTTTACGATGCCATATGATATAGGGTGTACCACATCGATTATTTCAGCTTCTGTAGCAGGTGCGTTTTCTATAATTGCCGAAGTAGCCTCTGAGCTAGAAACGCGCTGCTGCTGGTCTGGCAACTCTGGATTTTCCGAGTTATAGATTTCGGGGCCCATGTTAAACTGAGGCGCAAGCTCATTAGGTGGTAGAGGGGAGCTGCCTCGATTTCCGTCCTGGGAGTTGCTGGAACGTTGATCGTCAGGTGTATTGGTATCATCAGCTGTACCTCTATCCTCTTCCGCTCGGAGAACAAGTGTCGCAAACTGAATCGTGCGCCGTTGCAGCAACGAAATTTCCAAGTAAGGGGTAACGATATCTAGATCTTCTATGCCAAACTCTCTCTCAACCTCCTCCTCAGCTTCCTCCTCGTCTTCGACATTTTTCGTGTGAACGATGATAGATGTCTCAGCTTTGCTAGGCTCAAGTGAGAGCGAGGCGAGCCCTGGGTCTATAGATTGCGATCCATCTTCTTCGCCATTAATGCTGTCATCCAGAATTCTCCGTAGCTTTAGAGGCTGGCTTCCTTGAGGTGCTTTGAGAGGATTCCCCGTCAAAAGGGGGCTTTCTCTTTGCATGAGGCGAGAAACATTTTGATGTACACGATTGCCGTTTTGGACCTCTTCTGATGCTATATTCTGAAGCTGGAGTCGCAATGAAATTCTATTGTGAGGTTAGAACTATATTGAAATAGAGGTACTTGGTATTGCTTACTGAATATCCCTTGGCCTATTTGAAGCAACGCCCTCAGAGTAGTTTACTGTGCCTATCAATAACGATAGAGTGCTCTTTAGGGCTTCTAAAGACTGCACATGCGTAGCAAATTTAGATTTCTCAAATACCCAACGTATTCGAAGTATAAACCGCTTCTGGGCACTACCAGTGAGTTCCACTAGAGGCCGGAGCTTCTTGATGAGCTTGTTGCTATCATCCAGTATAGTTTGGCAAAGCGTAATCAGGCCATCAGCAATAATCTTTGCCTTGGGCGAAACTGGCTCCTTCGTCACTAAAGCATCGCTCAGATTGGTAAGAACTTGAGCAAGTGAGCTAGCATTTGAAGCAAAGGCGCGTACTTCTACGCCTGCCGTTCCGATGGCGGCTGCGATACTGTATAATGAGATAGAGAGTTTTGCGGCACCCCCAGCGACGCCGAGAATTAACCCGATTTGAGCCATATATTACACATAGACAGATAATCAGAGAAGTTCGGTAAAAGAGAGATGCATATATATTGTAGTTGCCGTCACTTTCTAACCGCCTCACTTTCCTCCATGCAAGGCTAGCACAGCCACTACAAGGGTTTCACTCCGGAGGTGCAGGAGCCAACAAACGTGCTCGCTGCCTTATGGCTGTGTAAAAACGAGCTCCAGCAAACCTACCCAAGGCCGTCAACAAGGCCTACACAGATAAATACAAACCAATAGCATGCACCGGCTACATATCCTTACCAACCTGAAGCGGGCTATCACAAGAGAGGCTGGGGAAATTTCATTGTGAATATAAGTCGGATATTGAGATAATATTTGCTCGAGTAATTTCAAATGTACCAAAACGCTAGTTAAAACCCATACACTCCTCTTTTAGTGAATATACCTCTATATATCGCTTCTCGGCATCTTTTATCGGCCCCTTCTTATCATATCCCATAACTCATAATCATGTCCAAGCACACAGAGAAAAATGTGCAGCTAAACCCTCTCTTTCATCCAGCCCAGTTTCTTTCCAAGGAAACTCACTCCTCCCACTGCCGCAGTAATCCCGGTAAACACGATCAACCCGCCATATCCAGTTCCATACCCCAGACTGGCCTTGCCTTGCCACGGCCTAGAGCTGAGCAGTGCTTCGCTCAGCGGCCCAGAAGCCACAGCTCCAATGCCCCTCCCAGCAGACAAAATCCCAAGCAACGTGCCAACATCCGTCGTCTCATCGAGGCCTTTCACTGCTTTAACGATGCCGGAAATGGTGGTGACAAACCCCCCAGCGAACAAACCGTACAAGATGCTAAATACGATTAGCAGAGGGAGAGCATCTGAGAATCCC
The DNA here is from genome assembly GCA_001662605.1 of Pseudogymnoascus sp. 05NY08. Classification (NCBI taxonomy): domain Eukaryota; kingdom Fungi; phylum Ascomycota; class Leotiomycetes; order Thelebolales; family Thelebolaceae; genus Pseudogymnoascus; species Pseudogymnoascus sp. 05NY08. Next base: position 220,997 of record KV458796.1, on the reverse strand, counting down.
CAAAACAGGAAGACGGAGAGCACAGCGCCGACTGTGCTGATGATAACTACAGTCGTCACGTGGAAGCGGTCGATCAGCATCCCCAGTAAGATCGTACTTGGCACAGATGCTGCGTTTACTAGGGCAACAAGGAGCGTGCCGATTGATGGGCTGTAGCCAAGTGAACGTGCAAAAGTCGGCAAGTAGATGCTCGGGATGAAGTACCCCAGGCTTTCCATGGTAAGGCCCATTTGGAGGAGCCAAAACGTTCTGGTTCGGAGGAATCCTAGGCCATGGTGAACTGGCTGCGAAGACTGGGAGGGTGGTATCCGTGCCCGCAGGAAATAAATCAGTGGACCCGATATGACAGTTATGACCACGGCCCATATCCTGAGCGCGTTGCGGAAACCGTATGCATGCAGAAGCCAGTTGATAGTGAAAGGGATGCATAGGCCGGCAGCGCCCGAGCCACCCTTCGACGAGTGTCAGAAAATGTCTCAGAAACGAGAGGAAGCTCTGACTTACCCACATAATCCCAAACGCTAACCCCTTCCTCTCAATGAACCAACCGTCTACGAATACTAGAGCTGGGTAGTAGACTACTGATCCACCAAGAGCAAACAAAACACCCTGGGTGAGGAGCAGGTGGTTCACATTGTTGGCAAAGGAGGCAGCGATTAATGCCGTCGCCATGAGGGGAAGCCCAACCCATTTTGAGCGGTCAGCAAGCTTGGGCCAGGTCTTATAAGCGGGGAAAAGCAGTAGGCCAGCCATATACATGATTCCCTGGAGACTATATTAGAATGTATAACTTTTTAATAAGCAAGCAACTCACAGTAGACGTTGTGCTGATGGAGGCGATGTTGGTTGCACCAGCGAAGGGTTCATGAGTGCTATAGTAGTCCTGGAACACCCCAAATGAGAATGAGAATCCTGTGTAACAATTTAGCATTTATAATAATATGAGACAAAAAAAAGAAGATTCTCAACCAACCCCACACGAGAGCTTCGATAACAGTGCTAGCTGCTAGAAACAACCAAGCATCTTTTCCTCGATCTGCCCTTCGCGGGGTAATTACGAGGGCGGCTTGCTCCTCTTCCCTGGGAGCATTCCCGTTTTCTACGTGCCGTTCACGAAGTTCACCCATAGCAATATCGCTGGAAGAATTCATCTGATTAAATTTATTATTCCCTTCACTACTTTTTAGAATACTGCAATTATAAAGTGTCGGTGTAGGCGTCGGCGCATAGCTTACGGTGCCTGAATCGGGACTCGGGGGAAAGTCGGTGGGTCGGATGGATGACTAAGCCACTTTTTTTTGGCGCAGTGCGGGGTGCGCTTGGTGGGAGTAGTGGGGTGAATGTCAAGGAACGTGCGGGATGGAACGACGAGCCTACGACAGAGTTTCACTAACCGATTCACCTTTATAAATTCGGTCCCCGTCTGCTTGGCCATAAAGCTATATAGCTATCGACTTACTTATATAAACTAGGAGGATGCCCTTCCGCAACATCCAGTCTTAAATTTTTAAAACCCCCCGCAGCGCGGAGATCGATCATCGCAAAATGGACTTCAATGGCTCATCACCGTTCCCGGAGGGCGTCATCTCGTTCCTCGACACGGATTTGTACAAGCTGACGATGCAATGTGCGGCTTTGAAGTACTTTCCAGATGTGCCGGTCACATACGCGTTCAAGAACCGGACGCCAGAGAAGAAGTTATCCAGGGCCGCCTTCGACTGGCTTCAAATCCAGATTAACAGTTAGTCACCCCCCCACCAGGAACCGCTCGAGGCATTACTGACAGCTACAACTAGAGCTTGGGAACATCTCTCTGTCAGATGACGAGTACAACTTCCTCAAGTCGACATGCACATACCTGAACGAGCCATATCTTCGGTACCTTCAAGATTTCCGCCTGAACCCAAGGGAACAGATAAAAGGAACGTTCGTCGCGGACGAAGATACTGGCAAGGATACCGATATCGGTGAATTCCAGCTCGAGATCAAGGGCCTGTGGGTTGAGACCATATTATACGAGATCCCGTTACTGGCCTTGACCAGCGAAGCCTACTTCCGCTTCATGGACACCGAATGGTCCTATGACGGCCAAGAAGAAAAGGCATACGAGAAGGGCATTCGTCTGCTCGAAGGCGGCTGCATCACCTCCGAATTCGGCACCAGGAGGAGACGCGACTACCACACCCAAGCCCTCGTCTTCCGCGGCCTCGTCCGCGCCAACAAAGACGGCATCCAGCGCGGTCTCCCCGGCAAGATCTCCGGAACAAGCAACGTCCACCTCGCCATGCGCTTCGGCATCCCCCCCATCGGCACCGTCGCCCACGAATGGTTCATGGGCGTCGCCGCCATCACCAACGACTACGAGCACGCGACCGAGACCGCCCTCAGCTACTGGATCGGCTGCTTCGGCAAGGGCGTCCTAGGCATAACCCTCACCGACACCTTCGGCACGCCCATCTTCCTCCGCGCCTTTGGCAAGCCCATTCCCCGCCTCGCTTCCGCCCTGCACAGTGCTGCTACCACCGCCTCCTCATCTGAGGGCGCGAATCACCTCGCTTCCACCGAACCGCCGCAACATTCGCCCCCGGTCGACACGGCAGAGACGAACATGACATACGCCCAAGCCTTCACAGGCGTGCGCCAGGACTCCGGCGACCCCGCGACGTTCGTGAAAACCCTGCGCACCTTCTACGATAGCCAAGGTATCATAGAGAAGAAATCCATCGTCTTCTCCGACTCCCTTAACATCGAGCTGTGCCTAAAATACAAAGAGCTCTCCGAAGCCGCGGGCTTCGCGCCAGCCTTCGGCGTGGGAACGTTCCTCACGAACGATTTTATCAATCTGAAGACGGGGAAGAAGTCGGTGCCGCTGAATATTGTGATTAAACTGTCCAGTGCGGCGGGCAGACCGGCGATCAAGATTAGTGATAATGCGGGGAAGAATACGGGGGATGAGGAGACGGTGGTGGAGGTGAAGAGGAGGTTGGGGTATGTGGAGCAGGAGTGGGAGGGGGTGGATGAGGCGACGAGGTGGGGGACGGAGGATGCTCCTGCTGCGCAGTGAGGAGGAGGGTTTGTTATTGGATATCGGCCATTTTTTCTTTGGTTTGCATGATGATTAGAAGTGATTGGTATAGTTGGCATTGTGTGAGGCGGCTTAGACTTCTTTCGGTGCGTGCATTGGGCGGACTTTCGTGAGTTATTTTGAATATTCAGGCTATCATGGCCTTGGTATTTCAACAGAGCGAGAATAATAGTCGGCATCTAATTAGAAGCACAAGAATAGACTTGAATTCTGGTACGATTACTATCTATCTCGCTTTTTAACTGCCTCGGATGATGACAGCTCGTATTTGCTCCATACTTCGGCCGTCAATACCTCCCCCGCCAGCCGCTTTCCCTCAAGGTTGTACCAGAGGATATATGCCTTGTGCATATGTAGAGTCTGAGGATACCGTTTGCCTTGAACTGACAAACTGATACTCGCCTCTGTACACCACCACTTGACGTGCACCAGCTCTTGTCCTATGTATAACAGACAGATCCCTCAAGAGTTTTTCAGAACCTGCCAATATCGCGACCAAAAGCCCAATTAATAAGCCTACCCAACAGTTAGAATCTACTCCACACCTCACACCACGGAAACTTACCAATAAATCGGGATCAACAACTTATTCCTCCAACTAATAGTCTGCGTCAAATACGCCCCCCTCCAAACCAACCACGCCGCAAACCTGCAAATTTCGTCAGCACACACCCATCATCACCCCCCCCAGAGACGAGAAACAACATACCCAGTAACCTCACTATTCCCCCCCGTCTGCATAATCGCCTTCCAATTCCCCAAATACGTCATAACCCCCAAATTCTTATACGAAAACCCCACCCCCCTCCCTATATCCCCCGCATTCAACCGCCGCGCCAGCCAGAGCGCGGATTGGTTCGCTACCTGTGCTGTGGCGGGGAGGGGGCCGGAGTGAGGGACTGCGACGTCACCGAGGGCGAAGACGTTTTGCATTGTTGCTGGTTTTTGGGGGGTGGTGGGGGTGGAAGAGGTGTTGTCGGAGGTGGAGGAGGAGGGGGGGGAGCCGTTGAGCTGGACGCGGAAGTGGGAGTCTACTAGCAACCCGCCGGATTTGGGATCGCGCGCGAGGTGCCAGTTCAGGGACTCTGGCGCGGGAGAGGAAGGGGATGATGAGGAGGAAGATGAAGGAGGCGTGGTGGAGGCGCTGGGGTAGCTGTGTACGTCGTTAAGCGCCTTTTGGATAAAGGGGTTCATCATCAGTCCTGTCGTCGTTAGCTTTTATCCATACGTGCAAATCGAGGAGCCCACGCACCAGTAGACCAAACACACATCCCCACCCCCACCTCCCCATCCTCCTCCGTCGTCAACGTAAATCCTGAACTCCCATCCTCCTCGTCCGCACCAGGAAGCCCAGGGCGCAAATCCTGAATATGGTGCAAAGTCTTGATCGCAATCCCATCGCGACGGAAATGGTTGGTCGCGTAGTCGGCGAGCCGCTTGTCGAACATGGAGAGGATGCTGGGGGCGACGTCGTAGATGCTGATGCGGGCGTGTTGGATGAGGGAGGGGTAGAGTTTGCGGAGGTCGTCGTTGCAGAGGTCGAAGAGCTCGGCGGAGAATTCGACGCCGGTGGCTGGCAAGAAGTTAGTTTTAATCCAAGGGGTTGGAAAAAGGGGGACTCACGGCCTCCACCGACGACGGCGAAGTTTAGGAGTTGGCGCTTCACTTTCTCTGGTGTTGAGGGGAGGGATGCTTCTTCGAAGCCTGGGATGGTTAGTATGCCGTCAGGGGTCATGTGAGAATATGCATACAATCCAAAATCCTCTTCCTGATCTTCCTCGCATCACCCACATCCTTCAAGAAGAACGCATTCTCTCTCACTCCCGGCGTCCCAAAGGTCTGTGAGTAACACCCCACCGCAACGACCAACTTATCATACTCCAGGTCGAACCTCTTCCCCTTCTTAGTCCCCGGCGCAACCGCCTCGTCCGCCGTCTGAGTAGGCGCCGTCGACTGCGTCATCATCGCATTGACTTCGACAGTGATCCGCTTGTCGGCGAAGCTGACATCGTCCGCCCATCCTTGGTAATACTCTGTGTCTGCGACGCGGGCGCGGACGGACTCGATGGCGGTGCGGAACTCGAGGGTGCCAACGGCGGTGGAGGCGAGGAGGGGGGTGAAGGCGAAGTAGGGGCGGGGAGAGATGACGACGGGTTGGTACTTTTTCTTGTCGAGCTTGCGGGACAGGTTGAAGCCTGCCCAGCTGGGTGGGGGGTTAGTATTTATGGTTTGATATCTTGCGTTGGGGAGGGTTACCCTGAGCCAAGAATCACAACTCGTTCTCTGTCTGTGGATTGTTAGAGTCTGGAAATTCAATTGGGGAGAATGAAACTTACCTCCTTTCTTTCTATCTAATTCAATGGTCGATATACTCTTTCGAAGCTGTTCCTCCAGCCTCGTCACGCGAGTGAGTTGAGGCTGGGCTCGTCTGGTAGCAAGGCCAAGCGACGTCATGACAGCTCAGATGCAATGATTTTATATTGCAATGAACACTTTCGCATATAGTAGGGAGGCACTCTATATAGTACAGAGACAAGACCCTTCATAAAGGAATTAGAAATATAAAACTTTTGTTTTCATATATGCGACTCACTCGTGACTCGTACCTCTTACGAAAAGCAACCGGAGTTACACGGGAGGACCCCTATGACCTCACCCGGTTTGTTTCCTTGGCCTTGCCTCCTGCTTTCGGAGTTTGATATCCTCCGGTGCATAATTTTTAAAAGTAAAGTTTGTAGTAATTTAGTGCATGTGAGAGGGAGAATGAATCGAGTCGGAGCTCTAGGAGTCCGAGACTTACAAATATGAGAATCTAGAGGCGACTTACAGTGTTATAATTTCGTATTTGCCTGGCGGCATCTTCGGAGAGTGAAGATATGAGATTTTACGACCCACAAACCTGACCTTATGATGTTAAACAATTTTCTTTCTCCCATCATAACTCATAAAAGAAGCATACAAGAAATACTCGATAAGCTTACAATCCCCCTCCATTCTCGGAGAATTTAAAAATGTCGACAGGGCCAAAAAATACCTCGGTACTTTCCTAACCCCAATGATCGTCACAGCTCCAAACAGCTTCCCCCCAGCACACCTTATCTAATCCGCAAGGCTGAAACTAACCTCCAGGCGCGTCAACCTACCACCATCATCTAGTCACCCACATGCAAATCTACCCTTAAGGTGCCTAACAATACCCAGCCGACGTGATATTCACATTCCCAAACCCGCCGACATCGCTATCCCATCTTCGCGCCCAATCCTCCCAACCCGTGCTCCCTCGAGCTTCACACTCATCACCAGAACGCCCATCATCCACACCATCCCGCAACCACCCGCCCTCGCGACCCCACCATGGCACCCCTCCGCCGCTACCTCCGCATAACCCCCTCCTCCGTCCTCGAAGTACGCATCTACCCGTCCCCCCCCGGCGCGTGGCTGCTCTCGACGCGCTCGCTGCTCACGCGCGTGTTGGCTGCTGTGCGGCCGCTGATTCTGCCGAAGTTGAGGGAGGAGAATGAGAGGGTGAAGGCGAGGGGGAGGGGGAGGGGGGTTAAGGATGTTGTTTCTGGTGGTGAGTGGGGTTCTTTTTACTGTGTAGGAGGGAAAATACTTGGGATGGGGCTAATGGGTGCACTATAGATGGGTTTGAAGTCTCCGTCTTCCTCACGGAGACGAGTACAAGGCATACAGTCCTTAAGAGGCGGAAGATCTTCCGGGAACCAGAACGGAAAGGGGATACTAACCCCGACGACCCCGCCCCTCTACTAAGAGAGGAAGACGACGACGACGTGGTGATCCAAGACGCCTCCCCCGCCCCCTCCACCACCGAATCCACAAGCCACCCCCCACCAACCCGCCGCTCCAAACGCACACGCCCAACCGAAGACAAGGATACCCTCTTCGTAGCCGACTCCGATGCCTCTGATGCCTCCACCGACGAGGACGGCCCCCCCTCCAAGCGCGCGCGCTCAGCCGCACCACTGGGAGGAGCGGAGGAAGAGGAGCATGATGAGAAGAAGATGGCTATGAGGAGTGAGTATGATGGATACGGGATTTATGGACGGGTGCTGTGTTTGATTGTTACGAAGACGGCGGTTAAGGATGCGGGGGGAGGGGGGAGGGAGGTGATGGAGGAGTGGATTGCTTCGACGCAGAATCCGGGGGGGGAAGCTACTTGAAGAGGAGGATGTCTCTAAGACTGAAATATTGTTGTATGGGAGATGCGAGGGGTGATGATTGGGAGTGGCCAGGCTTCCAATCTCGTATGTTGTCTCTGCCTGGGAGCTGCTGGCGCCTAGACATGCCATGACATGCGGCAAGGGCCCAAGGATGCCGCAACGCAGGCAGACAGTCTGCATCTTGCATCGCCGGGCTTGGATGCTCTCCGCCCCCTTCTCCGTCGTCGACGTTTGTCACGCATCCCACACGATCTTCACGCAAACGGGTAGCTTTAGCAACGGGATAGTGACCGAGTTGCTAGGCGCCCTGGGGAGTTCGCTGGGGCCAAGCTGGCCCGGGAGGTCGGGATAACTTGCGGCCATCCGGTTGCTGCTGGTATGGCGACGTGTGACGCAGTGGAAGGGTATAGTTGAGAGCGAGTTTGACCTAAAGAGAGGGGAGGATGGAGACCTGGGAGGGAGTAGAGGTTGGTTTGGATAGGTATACTCCATATAACTGCAAGGTTACACTTGCGTGTATAACTTTAGAAGAAAGCAATCCAAGAGCATTAAAGTAATCGTAATCCCAGCTATATATATACTCGTATCACATTCTTATTTTGTTGCTCGAGCATGGAATGAATTGACTCTGCGAGGAATGGGATTTCCAGGGTTACCGTAGGGTTGGTTGAGTCTGCCCTCATCTGGGAATTTCAACCTCCATCAAAAGGACATTTACGAAGCTTCTCATGACTAGCCATCACGTCAATCCCAACCAAGCTCGTTACGAAGCGCGTCATTACCTTCCCGCTGTCTTACATTAATATAGTCGAATATGCTCGGGTAACAATCAGACTTCACAGCACAGGCGACACGAGACGCGTCCTAATCCTACGTGGATACCTCGCGAATCCTCATTTCAGCAACCCAACGCAACCCAACGCAACCCAATCCAAACCTCCCAACATAACCACAACCACCACCACCACCACCCGCCCCTCCCCCACCGCCGTGGAGAAGGAACCAACAATCACTAAAGTGCGGGGAGGATGTCTCAGTTCCTACCCCACAGTCTCACAACAACGCAGTGCAGGCAATCCCATCAACTACCGTCCTGCACGGCTCATCACCACATCACCACATCCAACATGCATCTGCACCGCACGAGTCATGCCTCACACACTACCCCACACGCGTGCGAAGGTGCTTGTTCAGCCCCTGGCTATAGCGCGGCGATCGCGGTCGGTGTGCAAGCTTTGCTGTGCTGTGCCGCATGAGGGAGCTCTTTCAATCGGTGCTGCTGCAGGCTGTACCTTGGGGGTTGGGGGATAAACAGGCCACTTCTGATGCGGTGATGGACCGATATAGAGAGGTGCATGAGGTGTGCATTGCCGGGTCGAGGGATGGGATGGGGTACTTACGGAGCTGAGCTATACAGTACAGTACCTCTACGCTTCCTTCTGTGTCAGCATGGATGAAACCTGGGTGCTGTGCTGGAACAAGAGAGTCATATAATAATGGCCACCTATATTGGACAAGTACTGCGACGACACACCATGGTTCAGGGAGAACGCGAAGGAGGTAAACAAAGACTCAGCCCCGCTGACACCGACGACAAGGCAGTGACAAGCCGGAGATAATCAGTGACGACACCGCCCCAACTCTACTCCGCCGCGTGGCACCAGGATCAGCACCTCGACCCAATCAGCCGGACACGACCAGGGCGCTGGGTAGGTGTGGATATGGGGAGATTTTGTTCGGATGAGACTTGCTGCAGGATAGGGTCGTATCGGGCAATACCTGCCCTGCCTCTCTCACCACTCAACCATTCTTAAATGACTACATGCTGCCACGGCACGGTGGTGATGGCCTGTTGGGATTGATATTGCCACCGGCCGTACCTTGATTTTGGGGGATCGTCAGGTGCCTGTCTGCCCTGTGCAGCGTGGGATTTGAGGTGGGATTGTGATATGCGCAGGGGAGGAGGAGGAGTCACTATCTCTTCAACGGGACAGGCACAGGGGAAAAGGGGATCATGTCCTAGGCAGGCACGGCAACTAGAAAATCCTAGGCCAATATTCGCACAAAACCAACTCCCGGACGCCAAGGGAGGCAAACGAAACAACCTGAAATCTGCGATGACGAGCTCCTCCAAGTCAATCTATCACATGACGCCCTCTCAAACACCCTAGATTTCGTATCCATATTGGGCCCATTGGAGATCCATCCTCCAAGCTACTCTCCATGGAGCCAAGAAGCACAAGGCAGATGAACATGAATCCCATCCTTGCAATTACCAATCCCGAACTAAGCACGCCAAACCTTCCAATCTACCACCAAACCCACCCAAACTAACCCACCACTAAACCCACGCGAAACCCACCAACGCTAACCTGCCAACTAAATTCCTTAACGGCCACCACTCCCGCGCGTCCCGCCCTTCTCGAAGCAAAAAAAAAGGGGGAAGGAAGGGAAAAATGGAAAATCGCGAGCGCGATGTGGGGGTCCAACACACTCCACTACTCTATCACTTTTGTTTTGCGTAGCGCGCCAACAGATTCCCGTTTTGGGGCCCCTCGGTGCGGGAGATTAGAGAGTGGATTTTCGCCCTTCTTTTCTCCTTCTCCTCGGTATTGCACGTGGGGGTTACGGACAGGCGGGTGTGTCGGGCGAGTTCGGTGTTTGTGTCTGAGGCTATTGGAAAGGACAGACTGCCTGGATGAGACGTGGCCTGTTGTGTGTGGTCTCCTTTTACACTCGCTTTCGTGTTTGTCCGCCCAAGGCAAGGCCGTCCGAGACAAAGGCAGGGCGAGCGCTGGGAGGTACGGGGCATAGCACAGTAAATTAACCCAACAAATCCAATCCTAGACCAGCCTCGTCGGCGCCACGGCACCGAAAGGAGACTTAAAATTCGCAGCCTCGTTGCCCGCGGCCTGTCGGCCGAACTGTCGGGTCAGCGAAACGTGCGCCGCTGAATCGTACTCTTTGGGGGCGAGCGGTGTACACACATGCTTCGTTGTAAGTACCTACTTACAGGATACAAGAAGTGCCAGCAGCGGAAAGTACGACATCGCGGCTACGGCGGTGAGCCAAAACGATACTCAGACAAACCACTCAGTTCGTTCGTGCCACATAAACTCCAATCCCAAACCCGAACAACCCCTGCTGTGGCACCACAGTAACCCACCGCTCCGGTCGGTGGCCGTTCCAGGGACTTTTTTTCATTTTCATTTTCACCTGCGTTCGATAAATTACCTTGGCCCTACTCCATACACGAAGTAGTAATGTCCCCAAGCGGAAATAAGGGAGGCGAAAAATTACGGGAAGGCTAGTGCAGAAGGGGTATGAATGCGAGAAAATCGACCAAGAGAGTGAGATTAGGCGGTGGAGACGTCATTTTACGGACTTGGATAGGGCGCAGGGGTGGCTTAATTTTGTGAGCGGAATCAAATGTACCGCCAGGAAGTCCCGGACAGGCGAGTGATGGATGAGATGAGGATGGCGATGAATGACAATGGTGATGGCGACGATGATTACTACTGTGTCCGGTACTCAACCCAATATCCCCTTGTCCCGCGTCCTTACTCCTTGCCCCTTGTCGTGGAGGAGGGCGAGGCTGTTGAGTACCGGAATCCCAGGGAGTAAGGAGGCTTTTGCTGACGAACGGCGCGGCGAGGGGATGAGGTGAGACGAGGCTGTATTTGCGCCTGTTTCGCATTGCGAGGAGCCGGAAATAGACACAATGGTCTACTGTACGGAGTACTGAATAAGCCAAGCTACTCACCGATGAACACGATGAGCCCCATCCATGCCGATATTACACTCCCCACTCACTGACCGAGCGGTGCGAGGTCACCGCTGCACTTGTACGCCCCGAACACAAAGAGTCTGTCTAATGGAAGGGTAGGACCGAAAATAGCTTGCCCAGCCTCGCATCTCCGGTAGGTGAGGCAGGGGCATTTTCCTTCCATTGGAAGATTGGAAGTACTGTTGTACGAAGTATGTACTCTCCCAGCGCGGCAGGGGTAAATTGGCACGACGGGGGGGGGAACAGAGTTGTAGCGTGACCCCCTTTGTCGGGACTGACAGTGACGTGGGTTGTGGGCTGGCAAAGAGACAAGGTGACATAAGGGAGGACGGGACGTTCGTGGAGACACTCTGGTGGAATGGGGAACAGAGATCAGACAGGAGAGAGTCTCAAAAGGGAGTTGAGATTCATATGAGACCTTCATAGGGGATGAACTCGGAAAGAAAGAAGGAAAGGAGAGACGCAGGGGAACGGTGAATGCCGTGCCTTCCATCGCCCCTTCCCCATCTCATTCTCCTCATCTCCATCCGTCTCACCCCTTTCCTTCACCGACAAGATGCAGGAGGCAGGAGAAGGAGTAATCAACTCAGCAATCATCTAATCACCTCGAATCAACTCGGCGCCCACTCACTCAACGCGCACCCCTACCTACATCCCACATACAGCTGTTGCTAGGCTTCCGTTTGTTGAGGAAGGAACAAAACTGCAATATCCGTGCGCCCACACAAGGCTGCAGGAGCGCACGCACAATGACATGTCATTTTTCATTTCATCCCTGAACTCCGCGCATTTGTACAGTTCAGTACAATCAAACCGAACAGTACAATCAAACAATCAAACGCACACAGGCATCGGTGAAGACCGCGCGCCGTCCGTGCAACAAAGGAAGGCTGGCTCTGTCATACCAGAACTACTAGGAACTGAGATTACAGTGCATGCATGTACCACGGACGCACAGGAGCTCCTTACTCAACCAGTAGTGCAAACGCAGAGAACACGAATCCAATCCACTGGCCTGTGCTGGTCTGTTCTGTTCTGTTGTACGCGCAAACTCGCTCAACCCCGTGCCCGCGTGTGACTCTTCTCTCTCACCGCACTCTTGGGTAGTACGGTGTAGAGTCAAACCAGTAGTGGTTGCACCACACACGAATCCCAAGCCCTCTCCTGGCTCTCTCTCCTCGATCCCCTGCATCCCATGTCACGCCGCCAGCCCGCCGCATCCGTTTGCAGCAGCGCCCGCAGTCGCCGCGTCCGCCGCGCATCCCTTGGCTTGGTAATTGTGCGGCGGGCGGGGTGGGTTTGAGTGGGTGTCCACTGTAAATCAGGTACCAGAGACACCAATTTTTTCTCGTTGGCGGGGTTCGGGCCAGGTACGCGTGCTTCTTGGTGGGTTTTGACAATGGGGAACATTCGACGTTGTGGGTATTGTATGATATTTTGTCGTGTGAGAAGAGTATTGTATGCGGGTATGCGTGTATGCGTGTATGCGTGTATGCGTGTATGCGTGTATGCGAGTATGCGAGTATATGCGCTTATGCTGACTTGATACCGTATTACAGGCTATAGACGACGAGAATGGGAGAAGCGGCATGTCCGGATGGTAATCGCACAGCATCACGCACAATGCCATACAAGCCACCAAACACAAAACACATTACACTCTTTCTTTGTCTCCACCCCGGTACCGTCGACGCCATACCATACAGTATAGTACCTCCTTAACCCCCCCTAACCCCTACCCCCTACGAAAATCCCTGCAGTGGGCTACATACTAACATATTACGCTAGTACTAAGAAATGGGCCCCTCAACTCTCCCTGTAATATCGGGATGGGGATAAGGTACAGGAGTAAAAGTACGTACTGTACTTTGCCAAGTTAACTCGTATACCACTACTGCAGCGAACAAAGTACTCATCTCCGTCGCCGGGGGTGTTTGCAGTTTTTTTCTCTGCTCGTGGACGGTGAGCGTGGGATGGGCGGGGGGGTGGGGGGGGAAGGAAGAGTGTACAGCATACAGTGCAATAGAGGAGGGGAGAGGGAGTATATCTTGAGACGCATCCCCCTTCGCGGCTTGTAAGTCTTGGATCAGCTTTGAACAGAGAGACACGGCATATCAGACAAGACCAGACAAGACCAGACAAGACGAGACGAGACACATAAGACTTCCCAAGACACTAAAAGACAAGTCAACGACAGGAACAAACCACACAGCACCTTTCAATAATCTCAAGCTGAAAAGACTGAGAGTTACGTCACAAAGTGATACATTCCTCAACTACTGCCAGGTACAACCACACGCAACAAGGGGAGACGGCAGAGAAAGGCTGAGACCACCGGGAACGAGTACAAGAAGGACCGCTCCTGCCAGTTTTCTCACATCCAGACATTTTTCGAACTATACGAAACAGAACATAAAAAGGAAGCAAGCTACTGTTTGAACATCAAGACGTTCAAACACTCTCATCACTCTCACACTCAACCATAACAACCGCCACCATTTCCGCCATCACAATGCCCGCTCAACATCGCCCATCGCAACTCCCGCCCTGCCCGGGTCCCCCACCGAGTCGTCCCCTGCCGCCGCTGCCGAAGTAGTCCCCCCAAGACTCTCACTACATCAACACAGCACCACAACGACGCGGGCACCAGAGGAGAAGCAACGGCAAACGAACTCGGTTTCTTAAAAACTACTATCCTCGACACGCCCGTAACAAACATCAACATAACAAACACCGCCGCCGCCGCCAGACTTTGAGGCAGGACTTCTTCGACAGGCAAACTACTTCCTACTAAGGACGACAAGGCAGGGATGCGACATGGATGCGGCCATGTGATCGCCCTCCCACGTCACCATCGTCCCATCACCGCGAGGGGCGGACAGGCACCCATCAATCATCGTTCCACCACCCACGCCCACCACCACACCCACCCATCAACACCATGCACATATCCTTCGCGCGAAACAGCCCCGAAACTACGCCATGGCGAGGACAAGAGGTGTAATAATAGCAAAGTAGCCTTACACCGGCCTTGCTCACCCACTCTCACTCGCCCATTCAGCCCGGCTCGGCTAAGCCCAGTCGAGACCTCGGACGTAGACACCTACCTCTTATCGAGGATTACTCACTCGGTTCGCTGACGAAGGAATGGGGTTCTGACTCGTCGATTTTCAAGTCTCGCTGCTTACCCCGCATTCTCTCATCCTTATCATCTATCATCCATCTATCCGCACTCGTGTCGTCACCACGGGTAAGACGGCCGAAAACAGAACCGCCTGCCCTCTTTCTTGTGTCGTCGGCAGATACAAAACTATAGTATCTCACAACTCGACACAACGACACGACAGACTCCAAACCGCTCCTTGGCGCGGCGCGCATCATTTGCGGACACACCTGCAGGACCTGCAAGGGGCGGGGCGGGGGGATGCGCGGTGTACTGTCGCACTACAGCACTGCACATGGCTGGCGCTGGCCCGCACATGATGCGTCTCGTGATGTGCGGTTCTTGGCGTTTTACTCTCTACACTCTCCATGCGCGGGGTTGGATTGAGCAAGCAACGAGCAATACATTTTTCGACTCTCTTATTTCCTACCGGCGCTTTAATTATTTCGTCTCTCTGTTTTTCGTTTTATGCACGGAATATGGGCGCGGGGTCGATTTTCATCTCTCTTTATGGCTACGACGGCAATGGGTGATGAGTTGGGGTGGGGATTTATATGTATCAACAACACGCGATTTTATTTAAATCGATTATTTTTAATGTTTCCTTACCGCACGGGACGATGAGGGGTCGGCGCGTACGGAATTGAGCGGATTGTCTCTTTTTTGAAACGGGATGGGGATTTTCCTTGGGCTGGGCGTGGGGGGATTGGGTTTAATACCCATCTATCCCGAGGCTATGTAATTTTGGGGCCTAACGGCACGGGATGGGCTGTATAATTAGACGAATGGTGACTTTTAATATAATATATCTCGCTCGGAGATGATTTTTACTCGTATCTTGGTCTGTCCTGTGTTGTCTATTCTTGCTTATCTGGCTTGTTGGATTTTGTTTGCGTGATCGCGGAAAGTACTATATTTTCATTTCTCACCCTGTCATTGTCATGTCTCCCTTCTCCACTCCGGACTTGATGGGCGAGGCTACTGCACGTACGGCTGTACTGTACATCATGCATGCATTCACCGTACATATATATTACCTACTCTACTCTACTTCACCATCCCGCGGACAACCCATGCCATGGCGAGCGAGGCGGACACGAGTTCAGGATGTCAGGATGCATACATACATACCTGGCCCAGACGGCGTAATATAGACAGACACACCTCCTCTGTCCGTATTACTCCTCAACTCGAGAGTCGAGACGGGTCCACCATATCCCATCCCTCAGCTCCTCATGCACGTTGCTATATCCAACAACTCTTAACCCCTCTCCCCCCCCTCCAACCCAATGGAGCAAAACCCGCATCCCCCCCCTCCATGCGCGGGGTCAACAACAACTATACTGTACTTACTATACACCGAGAGCTGCGGGGGTGAAGACGAATGCATACCACGTTACCTCGTGCGTGACAGGTGCGCGGGGGGATTATGTGTTATGTTATGCTTAAACCCCGGCGGTGAGGTAAAAGCGCGCCAGGCCGTGTCATGCGTGGATCATCGCGCGCGGTGAGGCGGGCGGGTGCTGGTGTGTTATGCGGCGCGGTGCGGTGCGGTGCGGTGTGATGGCTGGCATGATGCGCTGCGGTGCAGTGGTGATCGGCGGTGTGAGATGGGGGAGGAGGGAGGCGGTATGGAGAGTGGGAGGGGGGATTCTGGTACGTAAGGCTTGTGGGATAATGGAGTTATATGGAATAGAACATTAAGCTGGGATTTAATGACGAAAACTACGGGTTTTGGACTTGGAAAGGCTTGGTATGTTCGTTTTTGAAGTGTGAGATGGAGGAGTAAGTATCACATTTGGCTGTTTTGGCGGATAAATATCGGAGCGCGGGGAAATTATTACCCGGTATACGTATCAAGCTATCCACCAAGGGTAATTTTTTGAAGCTGAAAGCTCACCACAAGGACGCGATTACGGATTGGACAGCAACGCGGGACGGAATTGTATTTTACGACTGATATAGGAAGAAGGAGGTTTACAGGGCGATCTTTAATTCGGTTTACTAGAGCGTATATCTCACGACACAGCAGCGCAGACACGCGCCTCACACCACCAACCCGCTCACCACCCACACACACACCCCCAAAAATGCCCATCCTCGAACTCCACGTCCCCCCCCCACCCCTAACCTCCTTCCCCTCCCCCTCCCTCCCAACCCTCGACCCCGAATCCCTCGCCCTAACAGCCTACTTCTCCCTCGCCATCCCGCGCGGCGAATGGGTGCTCATCCCCTCGCTTCCCGGCGCGAACCCGACGGGCGTGCTGCCGGCGCTGAGGTGGGGGGGGGTGTGGGTGGGGGGGTGGGGGAATGTGGTTGATTTTGTTGGGAAGATGGGGGGGGGTGGGTGGAAGCTTGGGGGTGGTGAGGGGGAGGGGGAGAATGGGAGGAAGGGGGGGAAGGGGGGGGAGGGGAGGGGGGATGTTATTGCGTGAGTCCTTCCTATCCATCCATCCAGCTAGCCATCTATCTACACTAGCGACACAGCTAACAACCGCCCCCCAGATTCTCGAACTTCATCCGCTCCAAAGGCCGCGCCCTCCTCGACCTCTCCCTCTTCGCAGACCGCTCAAACTACGACACCCTCACCCGCCCCTCCCTCGCCTCCACCCTTCCCTTCCCCCTCTCCTGGCTTGAACCCCGCCGTCTCCGCGAAGCTGCCCTAGCGCGCACCGCGCATTTGGGTATCAAACTCGATAGCGACGATAAGGACGATGCGTCTCCAGACAGCCAGGTGCAGGGCGAAGACGTCATCCCCGTGAGTCTGCGCAAGGGTAATACCGGTGCGACGTCGGCGAGTTTGGCTGCAGAGGGCGCGGCGACGATAAGGTTATCCGCGCTCGCAGACGAGTTTCTGGAACCGCTCGCTGAGATGAGGGGGGAGGGACGCTGGTTCGTCGGCGGGCGCGCAACGGAGGTGGATTGTCTTGCCCTGGGGTATTTGGCTGTGATGCTTGTTGACGGGCTGCCGAGGCCGTGGTTGGCGGAGAAGGTTAAGTCCGTGAAAGGGCTGAAGGAGTGGGTTTCTGAGGTGGAGGGGGTGGCGTTTGAGGAGCTGCCGTGGGGAGAGGGGGAGGGTGGTGTTGGGGTTATTGGACGCGCTGTTGGGGGGTGGGTTAGGGGCGTGCTGGGAATAAGCGGGGTGGTGAGGGAAGAGGAGAAGAAGGATGAGGAGTTCTTGTCGGAGAGTGAGAAGGAGATTATTGCGTACAGAGCGGGGGTGAGGAGGAAGGAAATCTGGGTTACGACTGGGAGCGTGGTGGTGGCTGTAAGCTTGTTCGTGGGATTCTTGTTCCAGCAGGGCGTTGTGGCGGCGGCTTTGCAGGGGGGGCAAGGGGGCGCGCGTGTGAGGGAGGAAGAGGGGGATGAGGAGGGGTTTGTGGCTGCTTCGCCGTGGGAGGCTGCTGAGCCGGGGGTGGCGGAGTTGGCGGCGAAGATGAATTTTTAGAGGGGGGTGTCGGTTGAGTCGGTTTTTGGGATGGGGGGAGGGCGATGGGGGTTGAGAGGCTATTAGCATGGGGAGGGAGTGTATATTATGAGATGTACTGTATGTTTGGATATGTGGGTGGAGCTGGGGGTTCACTGGTGTTTACGATGGTATGGTGTATGATGGGGTGTTTTGTACTATTTAGAAAATCACAACCTTGTCGTTATATAGATGAAGCTGATATAATAAAGAGCCTTCTATTTTACTATATGACTACTCGTAAGAAAAGAAGATGAAGCTTGAATGTCGAAATGCTACTACCATTCTCACAATTTGGCTTTCACGGGGACATTGCTTACGATGTTAGAAATGAAGCCGCAATACCAACATGCTTGCCCATTTTCAGTAATTATTTATTTCTATAAAATAGCTTCTTCCCTTTAATTCTCATTATTTATCTATTATAATTATAAGAATCCTGTCGTGTCACAGTTGCGCAAACCCCTTAAGTTGTTGCCGCGGGTATGACAAGCTTTCGCCGATGAGACGAGAAATCGCCGGAGCTCTCGGGTGTTGACACCAGCCACACTTGATCCCCCATTTACGCCACAGGCTCGTCATCGCCGTCGGCCCCCCGGCCCCCACATGTCTGGTTATGGACAATTTAAAGAGTGAGCACTTGCTCCGCATTTGGATGGGAAGGCTGGACGACGACACACGATCTTCCAAACTTCAAGAGCTTCAAGATCCCCGAGAAGCTTCAGAACCTCAAAGTCGGTTTTTTGCATAAATCCCCACAAAGCGACGAACGCTCCATTCGAAATAACCCCTAAACCCAACCATCCGACGCACCCACCAGACAGACCCCTCAACCAAGACTCCCACCAACAATGACCCTCGCCCGAACACCTCCCAAACCCGCATAACCGACGCATCCAAACCCTCACGATGCTCCTCCTCCAGCAATCCGGCACCCTCAAAGTCGGCGAGGTCGTCCGCTACACAATCACCTACACCCCCAGCCGCGACCGCATCCTCCCCCACCCCTCCCACCTACACCTGCGCATCAAGAACACCTCCGCCATCGCCCTGCGCGCGGCGTTCATGCACGGGCCCTATGCGCTGTACGTCTCCGCCGCCCCATCCACGCACCGCGTCGATGTAGCAAGCGGCGCCGCGGCAAGGCTCGACGGAGTCCCGGAGTTCGAACCTAATCTCAAGGCCGGGGCGGCGTGGAGCGCGAGGCTGAAGGTTAGGGGGGACGAGGAGGAGACGAGCTGGGTGGTTGAGGTGGCGAGTCAGGTTATTTTCTCGGCGAGTGCGGGGGTAAGGTTTGAGGTGCTTGTGGGGAGGGATGAAGGGAGTGTGGGGGGGGATATGGGGGCGGGGAAGGGGGCGGCGAGGCAGGGGGTTTTTTCGGAGGCGGTGGGGGTTAGGGTGGAGGATACGGCGGGGTTATGGAATACGCCGAGGCTGCCGGAGTGGGAGGGGGAGGAGGGGGGGGATAAGAGTGGTGGGGAGGGGGTGAGGAGGGAGGGGAAGGTGGAGGAGGGGAAGAAGGTGGAGGGTGAGAGGGCTAATGGGGAGGAGAAGACTGATGATAGGAAGCAGAAGAAGATACATTTGGTGGTCTTGACGCATGGGCTGCATAGTAATTTGGGCGCGGATATGCTCTACATGAAGGAGAGCATTGATGCTGGAGCGAAGAAGGCGAAAGAAGAGGCCAAACTACGGCGGGACAAACGCCGAAAGGAGAGGGCAGAGGCAGCTTCTGCGCAAAGCAACAGTACAGACGCTGACGGAACTTCCGAGCCGAAACATGCGGATGACGACGACACTGACGACGAGGAGGATGTTATAGTCCGCGGATTCTCCGGAAATGCGGTGCGCACCGAGAAGGGGATTAAATACCTAGGCAAACGATTGGCGAAATACGTCTTAGCGATGACATACCCAGACCAGCCGTTCCATTCGGTCAGTGTAAGCGCTGGCGAGAGTTTTAAAGCGGCAGTCACACACGATAAATCCAGAGATGTCGAGCTCGGCGAAGCCGTGCACCCTCACAGCAGCATCCGGGAAGATCCGCCCACTGGCAAGAAACTTGCATACAAGATCACCAGCATCAGTTTCATCGCGCACTCGCTGGGAGGCCTGATCCAGACCTACGCCGTGGCGTACATCCAGAAACACTCGCCCGACTTCTTTGACAAGATCCAGGCCGTCAACTTTATCTGCCTCGCCTCGCCCTTTCTGGGTCTCAGCAACGAGAACCCGCTCTACGTCAAGTTCGCCCTTGACTTCGGCCTCGTCGGCCGCACTGGCCAGGACCTCGGTCTGACATGGCGCGCGCCAACGCTCGCACGCAGTGGCTGGGGAGCACTCGTCAGCGGCATCGGGGAGAATGGCAAGAAGGCAATCGAGCACCCGCGGGACCCGCGCTCGAAGCCTCTGTTAAGGATCCTGCCGACAGGCCCGGCGCATGTGGCTCTCAAGAAGTTCCGCAATCGAACGGTGTACTCCAATGTAGTGAATGATGGGATCGTGCCGCTGCGGACGAGCTGCTTGCTCTTTTTGGATTGGCAGGGACTGGGCAGAGTGGAGAAGGCGAGGAGGGAGAACGGACTTGTTGGTACGATGGCGGGGTGGGGATGGGCCGAGTTGACAGGGCAGAATGCTACGGCGGCTGCAAGACAGGAGTGGATGGAGGAGGCGAAGGAGACGGAGGCTGCGCAGGCATCTCAGGCTGGGGCCAATGGGAGTAATACACCTACTCGGCAGGGGAGGGGCGGCGATGTCCCGCAGCCCCCACCAGATGCGACGGAGGATGATGTGCGCAGTCTGAAGACCATGAAAATGCCCCGACGGTCATCGAGCCAGCAGCGATCAGTTAGCAACGTGAAGGAGAACGAACTGCATCCGCCGCCACAGTCGCAGTCTAAATCGCCACCTATTACTGGCACAGCATCTACCAAAGGCCCGATCGACAGCTTCCTCGACTTCTTCAACCCCCGCGCCAAATCCCCCGATCCCCCCAGGCAATCCAAGATTTACAAGCGCAGCCAGACCGTCAAATTCGACGAACCCAGCCGCAAATCGGACAGCAAAACCGACTCTAGCGGCGGCAAGACCGATTCCTCCCGCAAAACCGACTCCGACTCAAGCAACAACCACACCCCAGGCATCAGCTCCGCTCTCCCCGAGGACTCCCAAGGCTCCGCCACCCCCCCACGAACAAGCTTCTTCGAAGCCGCAGGCGACATCCTCAGCCCGCCCCTCCCCCCTCTCTCCTTCCTCATCGACCCCTCCACACGCCCCCTAACCATCTTCCACGACCGCGTCTACCACCCCTCCGACATCCCTCCTCCCCCCCTCAAACCCCCCACCACCACCTCCAACAAACTCTCCAAGACCCCCCCGGCATCAAACCACAGCACCAACAGCATCGCCACCACCGCCTCTGACTCTTCCTTTCCCCCACTCGCTGAAATTGACTCCTCAGCCATGAAAGTCGAAGAGAAAATCGCACGCGCCTACCACCGCGACCTCGCCTGGCGCAAGGTCCTAGTGCGGTTAGAACCAGACGCGCATAACAACATCATCGTGCGTCGTAAATTCGCAAACGCCTACGGATGGCCCGTCGTTCAGCACCTGGTGGACACGCATTTTGCCGGCGGCGGCGCGGCGGTTACTCCTGATGATGAGGAGGGGAATGAGGATCGAGCTGCGGGGAAGTCCCCGCGGGGACAGGGAGGAGATGAGGAGGAGGAGGGACCGGCACCGCATCAATTCCTCAACCAAGCACCAATGCGAGAGCGCGAGGAAGAAGACCGGGAAAGCGTAGATCATCTATCAAGCCTCAGCGATGCGGTGAGCACGCACACGCACACCGCGCAACGGATCCGCAAACCGGTGCTGGAGCGCGCGGACTCGGAGGCGTGGAGTGAGCGTGATTTTATGGATAGTGAGGGGGATAGCGATGGGGAGGTTGGGGAGAAGAAGGGGAAGAAGAAGGAGGAGGGGGGGCAGGCGTGGAATTGGACGGAGAAGATTGTGGGGAGGGGGGCGGTGGGGGGGAGGGCGGGGAAGGGGGGTGGGGGGGTTGGGAAGGGGGTGGGGAAGGGGATGGGGGGGAGAGGGCATAAGCATAAGGAGAGTAGGGAGTATACTGTCCCTTCTCCTGAAGAGGATGAGGATGAGGATGATGGGGTGGGTGGTGGTGGGGAGGTTGAAGGCGTGTCAAAGGGTTTGGATAGGATGAATCTTGGTATACAGCCGGTGGCGGAGAGTGATACACATGTTGGGATTGTGGAGGAGGTTGCGAGGGCGAGTGTTAGTAGGAATATTGAGGGGGGAGGTGGAGCGGGTGCTGGATTGGGGGTTTGAATTGGAGGTGGTTTGAAGGTGTATTGAGTTGAGTGGGGAGTGTAGGAATAGGGTATTATAGAGTGAGCGTGGTATATAATGATACGTTGCTTTGTTAATACGATATATTTATCAAAATGTTAAAAATGTACCCTTTTGTTTCGTGGCATCGGTATGGGGCCGGTAACGATGCTCTTCGATCGAGAGTGCTTAAATACAGCAGACTTCCAACCAAAACCCGAGGGCTCAGTCAAATCGAACCAGAGAAGTGAATATGGGCCCGAGGCGATACAAAACAATGAAGTTGGCCGCATCATCTCGTATCAGCTCTGCAGCCAAGCTCAGTTCTGATGACGACTGATGTGGGGGAGATGCGACGGCGACAACGTGGCGGTGGCGGGGGGAGGCGGTGACAACACCATGGTGGCGGTGGGAGGTGAGGTGGTGGCAAGAACAGGTGGTGAGAATTACTTCTCACCTCTCGTATCCCAATTTCTGTCGTCGGTGGAAGGGCAAAAGGAGTTGGAGGGAGGGACAATACCAGCCCTGAGTTGTGTGGTTAAGAATAGCCCGAATCTGACGATTTGGGCTGTGAGATTGTAGAACAAAGGAGGAAAGGGATTCTTGGCCTGGATAGTCGAGCTGACTGCTGTACTGGTTATGAATACACAGCCCAAACCTGACGACCCGGCCGCCATGAGACTGTACGAGCGCAGAGGCAAGGGAGTCCTCCTGGTCCGGATAGTCGAGTCGATCTCACTCCTGTACTCACCAATACACTTTCGAAGACCCCAGCACCCTACTCATCGACTACGATGCTTTACCTCTAGCAGCTTCGACCAGACAGCCAGAGAGACTAACGGATACAATCAATCATTAGTCATAATCCCCTTAACTTACAAAAATATCCAATCCACGTCAGCTTCAATCAGCTTCAATCAGCTTCAATCAGCTTCAATCCCGCTAACCCCTCCCTCCAAAAGACACAGCACATACATGAAAGTCCTCACCAAATCGCCATCCCCCCTCCCTTTCCTCCCATTTTCCAAAAAAGACCTACCTATCCCATCCCATCCAAACCCCCATCCAAACCCATCCCAAAAATCCTACACCCCCCTTACTAAACAACACTAATAACCCCCTCCTCCGGCTCCACCCCAAGCCCAACATGGGTCCTCCAAGCCCCCACCCTCCCGCTCCCCCTCCCCTTCCCCCCAAGCCCAGCCATAACACTACTCCTCACCTCCCTCTCCGCCTTCCTCGCCTCCCTCTCCCTCAACCTATCCCTAACCTCCGCTTCGGCAGCAGCAGATGCAGCAGCAGCAGCACCTGCAGACACCTCCCTATCCCTATCCCTCCTCCTCCTCTCCTCCCTAACACCTTCCTCTCTCCTCCGCCTCTCCCCCCTCACCTCCCTCTCCCTCGCCAACGTAGCCTCCCGCGACGAAACAGCCGCATGAGCCGCTAACTGCGCCATCTGCGCTCCTTCCTCCTGTTGTAGCGGTAGCGGTGCGGGTGCGCCGGCAGGGGGGGAGGGCGGCGAATACGTATCGCGCGCTCCGTAGACTTCCTGATGCGGTAAAGGGACGGGACGGCGGTATGTCTCATTCATATGATGACCCGCCGCATTGCCGACGCCGAAGCCGTAGTTCCAATCCGCTACCGGTGGGGGCGCTGGCGGGTGAGGGTGCGGGGGTGCGGGGGGGTTGATATCCAACCCCCTCATTCCCCTAGCTAGATCATCCGGGTTGCGGCGGCGGAGGCGAGGCGGGCGCGGGGGTGGGGGCATGGGGATGTGGTTTTGGTTTTGGTTTTGGTTGTGACCAGGGGGGGGGAAGGCGCCTGGTGGTGCTGGGTGAGGGATTCGCATGTGGTTTAGTCGGTCGTTGTCGGCGA
Source organism: Pseudogymnoascus sp. 05NY08 (assembly GCA_001662605.1). Classification (NCBI taxonomy): domain Eukaryota; kingdom Fungi; phylum Ascomycota; class Leotiomycetes; order Thelebolales; family Thelebolaceae; genus Pseudogymnoascus; species Pseudogymnoascus sp. 05NY08. The sequence continues at coordinate 197,096 of KV458796.1, read as the reverse complement.
TGTTGTCGTAGTTGAACCAGGGGCAGGCGCAGGTTTTCCATTTGAGACCGCAGAGCATGCAGAATTCTGCTGTGCAGCGGCTAAGTGGGGGTGTTAGTGTGTGCCAGGGGGGGATGGGGTGGGTTAATGAGGGGAAATGGGGGGGGGGGGGATTACCAAGTCATATGATTACACCCCTCCTTCAACTCCACCATAGTCCGACAACTATAACACCTCTGCCACCCCGCCTCCTTCGCCGCCTCCAACAACCGATTCGTCTCCTCATCCCTCGGACACTCCTTCTTCCCATGCCACTTCCCACTACACAACACACAAACCTTCGTCTTACACCTCCCGCACTTCCCATACCTCCCCCCCTTCCCATCATCCTGGTAATTCCCCGGCTTGATCCACTCCCCGCATCGCCTTGCGGGGCAGTATATACGGTTCTTAGTAGTATACTCCTGAAACTTCCGATTCCACAATTTCTTAAACGCGATGTCGAATAACTTGTCAACGTGCTTTAGGGGTATGCAGTCGGCGGTACAGCATTTAGGAGGCATGTGCGCCGGGTCCGTGACGGAGAGTTTGAAGATCCGACGGAGGCAGGAATGGCACATCCTGTGGCCGCATTTTAGTTTCGCGGATTTGCGACGCGGGATGTCGTCTGAGAGGCAGGTGAGGCATTCGACGCTAAGGGGGGTGGTGTTAGGCGGTGTTAGGGGGGTCTTGGGGAAGGGGGGGGGGGAGGAGGGGGGGACGCACAGTTTCACGGGCTCCTCTTCTTTGATGGCTGGGGTGAACATGTCGAGGAAGGTAGAGCGTTTAGGTGTTTGTGGCGGGCCGGTGGATTCGTAGATTTTCTTGGGGAGGTGGGTGGTACTCGTTGTATGGGCCCTCTTGACGACGGGTCGAGAGTCGGGACGCGCGCTGGCGGAGGATAATGTCCTGCTGAGGTGATTAGCCAATGCTCATCTCACAAGTTGTTATCAAACAGTGATCCGTCCCTTACCTCCGCAGAAAGTTAAACGGCTGAATCGACTCCTTCCGCTGGCTAGACGTCTTACTCCGACTCAACGACGCCGACGACATACGCCTTGTAGTCCCCTCCTCCTCCCCCACGCGCCTGCGCCTCCTCTGTACCGACGACCGTCTCTCCTCCCGATCCCTCCCATCGCTATCTCTCCTCTCCCCATCCCTCTCCTCCTCCACCGCCGACAGCTCTTCGGACCCACTACACCCCTCCCGCTTCCTCTGCGGCGCATCATAAACGTATATATCCCCCCCCTCCCTTTCCCTTTCCTCCCTCCTCTCCCTCCTATCCCTCCTCCTCCTCCTCCCCTCCTCCTCCCCCCTCGTCCTCCGCCGGGTAGAATTAATCTTCTTCTTCTCCACCACGCCAGCAGAAGACATGACTTTCATCTTCCTTACCCTCACCCCCTCCCCTTCTCCGTCCGCATCCGCCCCTATATCCCCTCCCCTCCCCCCCCTCCTCCCCTGTCGTCGCCTCACCCCCTCCTCCCCACCAGCACCACCAGTAGCAGCCAACATCTTCATCATCGTCGTCGTCGTCGCGAACCAGCCGCACCTGTATCTCTAGCTCTAGCCAACCCAATCCAATCGTGATCGCCTCACCTCTCGGGCAGCTTACCCATCGTCGGGCTCCGCGCCAGCGAGCGGGGGGATGCGTTGTGCGACGCCGCTGAGTGTCAGCCCCGTAAGCGATTGGTGTGGTTGGGTTTCGGTGTGTGGAGGGTGGTGCATGCGGGTGGGTGTGTGGTTTGGGGTTGCGCGGGGGTGTTGGTCGTTCGTTCGTCTGGCCTTCCTTCCTTCTCTTGCGATACAGCCTGGCGTATGTATGTCGGGGGATTCGGAGTGTTCGTTCGACACTAGATAGATGATTGATGGTGAGAGCCGGGAAGATGAAGGTAGTCTCTCTATAAGCCCTCTCTGTGTGTGCGTGATCCTGGGGTTCGTGTGAAGGGATTTCCAAGGTTACCGTTGTGCGACTATGCGACTATGCGGTGTGGTAGGAGGGTGTGAAGGAGCGGTGCGGTGCGCCAGCCTCATGAAGCGTTGATTCGTTGTTGCGGGGATGGGTTGGATGGCGTTAGCGCTGGGGATCGGTGATTGATTTGATGGATGGTGACGGGGGACAGGGCGGGTGGGTGTGATGGGGCGGACGGATGGCGGGTACAGGTGGGTGAGATAGTGGAGGGATGATGGGGATAATGGGTGGATAGCGGATAAAGGAATTGGAAGCGCTGAGGGGATAAGGATCATTGATGATGAAGACGAAGATGGAGATCGTTGTTTGTAGGCGCCAGAGACGACAGAGAAAGGAGGATATTCTATATTTCTATCATGTCCACTACATTTATTTTCTTATTCATCGTCCTGCATTGCCGGTGGTGGCGATCGATGAGAATGGAAGAAGTGACTTTCTTGTGGCGACCCTCTCAGCCTCGTCGCCGTCGCACCAAGCGCGTGCTCCCTTTCCCCCTTCCCTCCCTCACCGTCCCGTCCCGTTCTAGTTCTAGTCTACCAACCACTCCACATAGTGAGGAGTGCGCTGTCTCACGCCGCGATGAGGTGTCTCACAAATGAGGCTGTCGATTGAGAATCGAGGGATTCCATCTTGCATGTTCCAATCATTGATACATCATCGGTATTGGAGTGTTATAGGTCATAGTATCATTCACCGTTCACCATTCACCATTCGCCGTTCGTACAGGCGTATTGTGGGTGAATAAAACGTCAATCCGACGACAGACGTACCACGAAACAAATTCACTTCCGCCATTCACCATCCCTTCACCTCACAAACAAACCACCCAATCATGCATTCATTATCCTCAAATTCCACCCATCTAGTAGCTACGATACTACTACACCTCACCGGCCCTCATCTCACCAACCACCAGTATACTATCTCATCACATCCCCCTTCCACCCCCCTAGAACGCAGATATCATCCATCTCCCATCCCACGCCTCATATCCCCATCGTAAAAACAACAACGCCCCCCTTCCCAAATCCACACAAAGATATCCCCAGCATCACTGCACGCACCATCCGCAGCCATATTCTATGATACAAAAGCGCCTCATCACCCCATACCATCCACATCCCTAATAACCCGGTACCACCGCCCCAATTGCTTTGCTTTGCTCCCCCTCCCCCCTCCCCACATCGTCGTTCGTTAAAATAAGAATTTCCGGGTTTTAGTATTTGGGTATCGAAGTTCCTCCCCCCCCCTCCCCCAGAAGTCCCATTCGCAACAGATCATAGTTTTTCATCTCAACTCCCCCCCATCAACTCCCATCATCCGCCCCCGCCCCTCCCTCCCCACCACTCTTAATCGCCGGCGCGAGACTAATCGAGATTTTCTTCCCCCCCCCTCCCCCACCTCCTCCACCACCCCCACCACCATCACGCGAGTTATTAAAGCTCTTCTTCCTCCTCAACATAGGCGCCGACCCATTCGACCCAACACTAACAACCGAACTCGACGAATTCCGCCTCTTACTCTGCTGACTCGCCAACTTGGTCAGTTCATCCTCCTCATCCTCCTCCCTGCGCCTCTTCTCCGATACCCGCTCCGGCGGCGGCGGCGACGCCGATTTGCGCTCTGCTGCTTCCTTCTCCGGTGCGGGAGCGGGAGGGGACCCAGTTTCGCGCGAGGGCAGGATCCCAGCTAGTTCAGCATCAGTCATATCCGGTTCCTCATCAGACGCATAGTCAACGAGTGGTTTCGCGAGTGGCGACGCGCCGTTCACCGATGCGCCGGGTGGGGACTTGGCGCCTGCGAGCTCGTCCTCGTCGTCAGAGGTGTTGAAGTACTGTTCCTCCGCTGCGTCGAGGTCGCGCACGCCCTGCCAGCGACGGCCGCCACCTGGCTGCGAGCGACCGGGTCCTTCGTCCTCGGTATCGAGGAAGGAGGCGTCCATGTTACTCGCGTATCCCTGGGAAGCGTGATCGAAGCGCGAGATGAGCGCCGTGAAGGTGTCGACGTAGGTGATATCCTGGATCTTATCGCGGTAGCGTTCGACGAGGTGGCTGACCATGATGGGGACGCCGTGGTTGCGGATGTACTCGAAGAAGTCGAGGCAGGCCGAGTTGAGGAGGTTGTTGCGCGGCATGGTCTCGAGGAGGGTGTTGAGGATTGGCTCGAGGAGGTGTTCTTGGATCATTTGTTGGTTGTAGAACTCGTCGTTTAGGCCGAGGAGGTTGCGGAAAAACTTCAGCGCGGCTGCGGGGGCGGTTAGCTAGTGTATTATATCAAATGTGAAGAGTAGAACTTACTAAGCTTCAAATGCTTCTCCGGGCAGCTTAGGAGTTGAGCAATGCGCTGACCCAAGCTTTCTGCGAGGACAAAGTACTTGCTGCGGTGCTGATGTTGGCGGATGAAGAACCAGAGAATCTCAATCAGATGCTCGAATAGCGACACCTGCTGCACATTGAATGCCAGGTTCTCCTTGTCCTTCAACTCCACCAGAGGGCTGAACAGCCTCTTCGCCGACTCCTCGTAAAACTTCACCAGGAACCCCTCCTGCTGTGGGTCGACCTGTGGCCGACCCCTCCCGCCAAACTCCATCCCGAGTTTACCCATACTCTCCTGCGGCCCCTGCTGCGACCCGGGATCGAGAAGGACCTTGATCGCGTCGGCGATCTGCGCCTTGACGCCTAAATCAACCTCCACCAGAAGCAGATCGATGAGCGAATCTGTCAGAGGCCTCTGCTTCTCGCTGATCTGTCGGAAGATCGTCTGGCGTATCATCTGCGGGTCGTGATCGATCACCGAGACCAGCACGTCTGTCGCGCCGACACGGACTGCCACGTCGCTATGGGCCAGGGCGTAGTTGATGACTGCAAGCAGGCCGTGGCTCAGGAAGTTATTATATAATGAGTTCCTTGCAGGAGGCTGGAAGTTCTTCGCGATCGCGCAGCACTGCTGGATGAACAGGACCGCGTCCTTTTTCCGCTTCTCGTCCTTCTCCTCCGGCCCGAAAATGGCGAATAGATCGTTGAGGAATTGGGGGTTTCCCTGGATGTGTTGGATTATGTCGACCTGATAGTAGAAGATCAATGAGTTAAGTATGGAAAACGTCGGGTCGTCCAAAACCCTAGCTAGAGCCACATCCTTTAGATATTGTAGTCGATATGTGTGGTGGATTTTCCTCCGGACCTGGTCATCGTCGATGCGAACAACCTCCTTGTATCGCGATTCGTCACCCAACCACTGTCTATGGTTCGCCTTGTGACTCGGAAAGTCAGGATCGTATTCCAAAGCCCCCATCACCCCCAAAAAGACCTCGTCAGTCATGGCGTACTCGATGATATCATTGTCGTTGAGAAGGATCAGCATCTTCATAATGTTGCACAGGCGATGCAGCTCCTGAAGGCGTTGTGCTGCCTCAGCCTCCTCGATCAGCGGCACGAGCTTCGGGATGTACTCCTCGTGGATGACAAACTTTGCCAGTGCATCGCGTCCCGCCTGTGTGTTATTCAGATGGCGCATCTCCAATTCAACTTCCTTCAGATTGTTGATATCCGGCACGGGCAGGTTCACTGGCGAGGGCTCGGGCGCCATGTCCTCAGATAACGCGTCGTCCGGTCCGCCATTGACCACCATCTGCTGCTGCACCATATTGATGAACTTCCAGATCGCCGTGCACCCATCCGACTCCTGGAAACTCAGCGCCATATCGACCCCATTCACCGGCTCCGTCCATATTATCAGCGTCTCCTGCTGTTTCGCGAACCCGCCCTGCCGCGAGATCTGCGTCTCGAGGAGCAGCCTCTCTGGCCCTTCCTCGGCCTCAACAATTATACGCGGCTCGCCATCGGCATGGTCCCATGTGCTCTACACGCGGCGCAAACCAGGTCAGTAAATGTATGTGCTGTGCGAAAAAACGCAAACGCGCGGCGCACGCCACCACCAAACAAGCGGCAGCGACGCGCACGTGTCGCCGGGGAGTGCAGAATCAACTCACCGACGCGATCGCGAAGCCCGTGCCGCGGTCAAACCAGTCATTGTTGCGCAACTCGTAGACCTTGACCCTTTTCCTCCCACTCGGCGGATTAGGCACCGCTTGTGCCATGATCAGAGGTTGTGGTTCGCCCTCTGCGGTGTCGGGCAGGTAGCTCAGGATGCTGGAGGAGAGATCGAGGTGTTGCTGGAGAGAGAGCTGATCGGACGAGAGCAGCGTTAACGACGCCACGGTTGATGCCTCGGCGATCCGCGGGACTGTGCCAAAAAGGGTTCGTTGGGCTTCGGGTTGTCGCGGGGGTGGTTCGTCGGGGGTTGGGGGTGTGGCGAGTTAGGCAGGGTACGAGGTGCGATGGAGGTGAGACATGCGCAGCGATCGCGGGTATCGTGATGATTAAATGAGACTGTATTCGATGGGTGGTTTGGGGTTAGTATTGAGGTTGTTGTCGCGGCTAGGAGGTAGGTGGGTTTTAGTTTGGGGGTTTGTGGCGAAGGGCGGCGTTCGCATGGCGTGTTTGCAAGGAGCGAGCGAGGCGGACCGAAAGTTGCGGCTAACGCTTCGCTAGACTAACTAAACTAAAATAAGGTTGGAAGCGCGCTTACGGGTTTTTCGTTGGTTGTTCGTTGGTTGTCACCTAATAATCCAGGTACATAACAGATAAGGGGACTGACTCGAATAAACGCGCGGGAAAGGGTATATTGTTGGTTGATTCTATTTATTTACTTGTATATTTATCTATCAACAGGTCATATTCTCAAAAATATCAAGTATATGAACGATGCGGGGATAAAACCGGCCGCTGAGCGTCTATCTTGGCTACGTGGAGCAGGCGTGTGGCTCGTTTCTGTGATGGTTGCCACTGGAAAAGTTCTGCAAGCCACTACCAAGAAGGCATTCAGCCGGCAAGGGTCTGTAGTCTGCATGTCTGCATATCCAGTCGGTACCGGTGACTTTCCCGTGTTCTACAACACGCTGCATATCTCGGTACTCTGTACTCACAATTATCATCCTTCGCGTCCATCGCGCATCCATCCCACAGCACTCCCGTCGCTGCCCCGCACTTCGACAGATGTTGGCATCTATCAAAGTTCTCTGGGGGATTCTTCAGAGTTCATCATGTCAGATACGGTATGCCTTCGTTGACCGCGAGCGTAGGGGATGGTGGTGATGACGCCGGCCGATGTGATTTCGGCTCCTTGTACGCATCGCACGAGGTGGACACTGGTAGTCAGTATTATAGACCAACTGTCATCCGTGACGGCAATCACGATCCAACCCAGAGTCCTTAAATCTGAATCTCATCCCCTTTCTTACTCGAATCATCCCCATCCCTTCCAGCCCGAGATTGCTCCAGCTTCAGCCTCAGTAACTTCACAACCCGTTCGTTCCCATCCTCTTCCGCCAACGACAACGCCGTCTGGCCGAGGTTGTTCTTTGCCGCAGGGTCAACGTCCCCCCGCTGTAAAAGTAGTTCCACGATCTTCTCGTGCCCAATACAGTGCCCACGATATGCCGCGCACATCAGCGGTGTCATGCCGTCCTCGTCCTTCCAGTCGGCTTCAAAGTCGTCCCGCTCTAAGAGTAGTTTCACAATCCCTTCATGCCCACCTCGTGCCGCCGACAGCAACGGCGTCTGGTCGAAAGTATTCTTCGCTGCAGGTTCAACATCCTTTTGCTCTAAGAGCAGTCTCACAACCTCTTCGTACCCCGACTCTGCAGCTAACATAAGCGGTGTGTAGCCCTGATTATCCTTTGAGTCGGCGTCGACATCTTCCCGCCCCATGAGTAGCCTCACAGCTCTATGCTCCCCTTGTTGTACTGCGATCATAAGTGGCGTTCGGCCCTCATTATTCTTTGAGTCAGCCTCGACACGTTCGTGCTCTATTAGTAGCCTTATCATCCTTTCGTTCCCTTTCTTTGCTGCCCATGATAGTGGTGACCAGCCCTTGTAGCTCTTGGCCGCTGGGTCAACGTCTTTCCGTTCCAATAGTAGTTTCACAATCACGTCGTACCCTAGCATTGCCGCCCACATTAGTAGCGTATATCCACGCTCGTCCTTTGAGTCAGCTTCAATATCGTTCCGCTCTAAAAGTAGCCTTAGAACTGAACCGTTCTCTAGATTTGTCCCCCACATTAGCTTGGTTTCACTGCAATTGTCCTTTGGGTCAGCTTTAGTATCTTCCCGCTCTGTAAGTAGCTTCACAATGTCTTTGCGGCCTTTCTTTTCCGCCAATGACAATGCCGTTAGGCTGAAGTCGTTCTTTGTCGCAAGGTCGACGTCCTCCCACTCTAAGAGCAGCTTCACAATTGCCTCGTGTCCTCCCTCTGCCGCCCGCATTAGTGGCGTCTGGCCCTCTCCGTCTGCTATGTCCGCTTTAACATCCTTTCGCTCTAAAAGTTGTTTTACAATCTCCTCGTGCCCTTTCATTGCTGCCCACAAGAGCGGTGTGTAGCCCTTTTTATCCTTAGAGTTGGCGTCGATGTCATCTCGTCCCAAGAGAAGCCTCACATTTGATTTGATACCAGATCCCGCTGCTAACGATAGGGCTGTCATGCCGTGCGCGTTCTTTGAGTCGACCTCGACGTCTTCTCGCTCCACGAGTAGCTTCATGATTGCTTCGTTCTCCATTCGTGCTGCCCACAAAAGCGGCGTGTAACCCCATTTGTCCTTGGGATTAGCACTAACATCCTCTCGTCCTACAAGTAGTTTCACGATTGCCTCATGCCCTCTATCCACTGCATGCGACAGCGGCGTGCGGCCATTTGCGTCCGCCACATCGACTTTAGCTACAAAGTCCTCATTCTCAAGAAGCAGCCTTACAATAGCTTCGTGCCCTTGTTGTGCCGCCCTCGACAGCGCCGTCCCACCATTTATGGTCCCCATGCCGGCTTTAGCTACAACGTCCTCATTCTCAAGGAGTAGCCTCACAATAGCTTCATGCCCTTGTTGTGCCGCCCACACTAGCGGTGTCTGATGAGAAATGTCCGCCAAATTGACGTTAGCTTTGACGTCCTCGTGCTCTAGGAGCAATTTCACAATAGATTCGTGCCCTAGCCGTGCCGCCCAAATTAGCGGCGTCATTCCATACCTGTCTTTTGTGTTAAAGTTGATATCCTTCCGCTCCAAGTACATCTTCACGGTCGACTCGGCCCCTCCTCGTACTGCCAACAAGAACGGAGTTGCGATATCATAGTCTTTGGCATCAATTTTGACGTCCTCCCGCTCTAGGAGAATTTCCGCTACCACCCTATGTCCTTCATATGACGCCCAGGACAGCGGCGTTTTACCAGTCTTGTCCTTAGTGTCAGCGTCAACTCCATCTAGCCCCACAAGCAGCTTTGTAGTTGCTTCATGCCCCCAGCGCGCCGCCCAAGACAACGGCGTCCGACCATTGAGGTCCTTCGAGTCGACTTCAACGTCGTCTCGCTCCACTAGTAACTTCACAATCTCCACTTGCCCCTCAGTTGCTGCCCATGAAAGTGGCGTCCGACCAAGCCTGTCGGTCGCGCTAACGGGCATGCTGCTCGCACCACTCGACCCTGATAATAGTCCTGCTAGCAAATACTGCAATCCAAACTTCGCCGCTAGATGCACCCCCGTTGCAAATTTATAGAACGACTGGCTGTGATTCATAAATGTAAATGAAGCTTTCGACATGTTCTGGAGGGCACAGGAAACCAGCTTGTTGTCCCGCAGGAAGACAAACGCTAGCTGAGACACCTGCTCTTGGACCGTCTTCGCATGGAGGCCCCAGTACCGAGAGGCGTAATCGAGGAACTTGTAGTATGCGATTCTGTCATTTAAGTCTGCATCATTGACACAGCTGCCACTTCTAAAGGGGTCAAAGGCAAGGTAAGTAAGGCATGTCGTTGTAATTTCTTGTTGGGCAGTCGGGTTCCAATTCTGCCGAATCTGCAAGAAATATTCCTGGGTGGTGTAATGGACGAGGCGGATTATATTGCTCTCTTCGTCGACTGTGACGAGGCCCGCACAGACAGATACAATATCCTCGACGTCTAGGATGTTATCCTCGTCTAGGTCGATGTCATCGCATTCGACTGCTAGCGCATGGCATAGCTCGCCCTTTGTCAGCGGTCGCTCCGCATATGTGATCCAAGAAAGAGCCGACTTTGCCAGCTTGCTGTCATCGGGCAACTGAGCCTCTATCCTCTTTATTGCGTCGTCGTAGGCTTCATTTAGCGCTTCCATGCCCTTGGGAAGCATCTCTAGCATAGACTGGACTTTGGCTTTGGTCCGCTTGTCCCGAAGTGAGTCTACATGAAGACGCGCAAGGAGGAACCTAAACAATGTATGAGCTAATAGGTCTTTGAAACCGGGTAGGAATCACTAACATGCCATCCACTGCCTTAACAATCTTATCTTTCACTTCTTCCTGTAGCTTCTCATCGCGTTGCACGCATCTAGGCAGTCGATCGATCTGGCCGCTAACGAACCTTTTGACATCCGCAGGACTGGCTCGAACCTCCAGCCTTGGCCAAGACTTGAATTGGTTCACTATATCAGGACTTTCGCGGGAGGTAACCATTAGTCGTACATCAAATTCATCTTGTAGATTGCAGAGTTTGTTCGCAAATTGGATGGCAGTGCCGTGATGATCTGAGCACTCATCGAGAGCATCAACGACAACATACACCGTCGCGAAAGTCTTCATCGTGGTTTTTAGCGCGGCAAATATATCGTCAAGTGAGGGCCTGGTTTTATTAGGAGAGTGAATCTCATAAAGTCTAGATGCAGCCCCTGCGGTAGATGGGTTTGCCTGCACCAGCTGCTTGAGAATTGCCGATAGTAGAGTAGTTGTATTCTGTTCTGCCTGAGATTTATAGTTGCAAAATATCTGTGCAACTCCACGACGGTCACTCCATGCCACCTTCTGAAGGTGATCAATCGCAATAGCTGACATCATCGTCTTGCCTGCTCCGGGGATTCCTGGGCAGAACAACGTGCGACTATGTCCGGCAAGCCAATTTTTGAACTCTGGGGAGTCCAGAAACCATTGGCCGGTTTCAGACTCCCTCCTGGCTATAAAATCAGATTGTTGAGATGAGTATTCGGCGGACGATATCCATTCGACGAGCGCTTGATTCTTCTGTCTGTTTTGGTCTCGCTGAACCGCATCAACACTACCCTGTATTGCGGGTATTTGGGACCGGACAATGGCCAGGTCAATTTTGATCTCTTCACTGTTGTCGTAAATCCCGTCCAAGCCAGTTTTAATTGCTTGAGATAATTTGCTGGGAGAGAGTAAGTAGTCTCATCTATACCATCTCTCACATAACTCACAAGTGGTCCATCTGCAGAGCAATCTGGATCAGACTCTTTAACCTTTCAATCCTCAACAATATACCCGCAACCTCCTCCTTAGTAAAACTCCACCAAAGCGCACCTCCTATCTTCACCAGTCCCTTGCCGCTCACAATCTTGAGCTTCAACTTCTCCAGCGCACGCCTGTACTGATCCAAAGGCCCGTCCGGCACACCAAGCAACGTGACTTCCCTAGTCCATGCTTCATTTGATTTTTCACAATTTTCTTCCTCTATCTGGTATCTCAAATTAAGCAGAAGACTTGAAAGACTCGAGGCCTCCATCGCGAAGCGCGCACGATCTTTGGGGGCGTCTTTGACATCGTTGGCGTAGTTTATCAGCGTAGCTGTGACCTGCAGGATGGCAATAATGCTCGCCGTGACGCTGAGGGGATCCATGACAGAGGAACTTTATATACAGCAACAGCGCAGAAAAAGAAACCCAAAACAAACAATGAACAGAAAGAAGTTGCGAGGAAGCTGTGAGGAAACTGCGATACTCCGCTCTGGACCTGTCAACCATTGAGGCTGAGCGATCCTGCGGCCCTAACTTACTGTGCTGCATATAGAGTTCCCCTGCATATATATACATATATACATGTGCAAAGGCTCTCAAACTCTCTCGCTGGAGACATATTGCAAAGAAAATTTCTCAAGCCCATTAATATATCAATATTATCATGCCACTCAAGCTTGAAAGCATGTTTGGATTACCATTCACATAGAGTTAAGAGATCTAGGAGTATTAAGGGTCCAAATCCCACACCACCTTTGACAACCGCCGCCAAGACAAGGCTACCAAACAAGGCTACCACCACCCGCCCCGTCCCACCCACCACAGCGAATCACCTCCCCAGCTCTAATTGACACGTTCCGCGCCGCGCAACGATCGTCAGCACCTCCCCCAAACCCCCATCTCCACCACCACCTCACCACCTCCCTCCCTCCCATCTCCCACGGATGGAGAAGCTTCGCGCGCCCTCTTCCCACCATTTGCCCCATCCCCGGCAGCTCGCAGACGTCGAACGACTGCGCAATTGCCCGCTGAACTAGGTGCTGTCGCGCATACGAGGTCTCATATCCAGATATGGCAGCTACGGTGATGGATGGAGCGGTGCAGATTGCCGCTGAGGCGTGGGAGGTTGTGAGACATGCTCCGGCGTGGATCTTGGTACTGTCCGCTATATCAATACTACTATTCGCCTTCATATCCGTACGTCCCCCGCCTTCAATCGCTCCTTGCACCCGCCGCTTTTCTTCCTCCCCCTCCCCAATCGCCCTCCTTGCGCCGCTGCTGTCCAACCGCAACTAACATCCCCCAGCTCTACCTAACACTCCACCTCATTGCCCCCCTCCCGCGACACCCCCACCCCTCGGAAAAAACATACATCACCACCCTCCCCTCCGGCGGCGTCACACCCCCCCAGCCCCTCGCCTGCTGGCACGACGACTGGCTCGCCCACCGCGCCTCAAGCGCCGCCGGGTCCTCCTCCAAGGATACGGGACACATCGAGCCCGCGACACTAGCAATGAGCGTTGTGATCCCGGCCTACAATGAGGAAGCAAGATTAGAAACTATGCTCGAGGAAGCTGTTTCCTACCTCGACGCTACATACGGCCGCGCCTCCTCCCCCTCCACAAAATCGAAATCGAAAACCCCCTCTTCCCCCAGCGAACCCCAAGGCTACGAAATCCTCCTCATAAACGACGGCTCCTCCGACTCCACCGTCTCCACCGCCCTCCGCTTCTCCCACGCCCACTCCCTCCACAACACCCTCCGCATCATCTCCCTGCACCGCAACCGCGGCAAAGGCGGTGCTGTCACCCACGGTCTACGGCACGTCCGGGGCGTCCACGCCGTCTTCGCCGACGCCGACGGGGCGTCACGATTCCGTGATCTCGGCGCGCTGGTCACTGGTGCGGAGCTAGTTAAGGACGCTGGGGGGAGGGCGGTGGCGGTTGGGAGTCGAGCGCATCTTGTTGGGAGCGAGGCGGTGGTGAAGAGGTCGTTTGTGAGGAATGCGCTGATGCATTCTTTTCATCTTCTTCTTCGCCTCCTTACACCCCCCGCCACCTCCCGCATCCGCGATACGCAATGCGGATTCAAGCTCTTCACCCGCGCGGCACTCCCGCATATAATACCGTATATGCATGCTGAAGGGTGGATCTTCGATGTCGAGATGCTAATGCTCGCCGAGAGTGCACCGGTGTGTATACCAGAGGAAAAGCACGAGGGAGGAAAGATCGGAGGTGCGGTGAGGGGCGTCAGAGTAGCAGAGGTCCCGATTGCGTGGCAGGAGGTTGGGGGGAGTAAGTTGAATGTGCTGTGGGATAGTATAGGGATGGCTTTTGGGCTGGCGGTGTTGAGAGCTAGTTGGGCGCTGGGTGTGTATAGGCGGCGGTGAAGTTGTTATGTTATAGTACCCTTTTTGTTGCAAGTGTATATATAAAGTTACAAGATTATATAGAGAAAGAGAGCAGGCATGCATGTCACATATATCACAAGTTTCAAAATCGCTAGAGTAGCAGTTGTCTCTCATTGTAGGTCTACAAAATGGATGAATAGAGTGAGTCCATAGATTCATGATTAATATTACCAGCCTCCACGGCTCAGCTGAAGGCTATGCTGGATGCCTGTCCCCCACACGCCCCAAACGCCATACTGTGATGTTTATGTCTTTCAACAAACCCTCCACTCCAATCGAAGCATATGTAAGTAAAACCCATCATCATTACCGCCCATCAATTTTTTGTCTCCCCAACGCTCCCTCACGCGCCCATATCTGAGCTCCCCAAAGCATCTATGGTTTCTTCTCACCACTTCAACTCCGAAAAAATATACGGAAAAATCACCGCCACCGCCTTGCACAACACCGCACCACTCTTATACACCCCCAGCGGCGCCTTCCAAACCCCCATCACGTTCCCCACAACATCACACATAATCAACCACATCGCCAGCAGCGCCACCGAGAAAAAGTGGTAGAACAGCAAAAACGGTCTGGGAAGAATACACGCCAGCATCCCAGCCGGCTCATCAACGCACACGCCACCGTAGAGGAAGTACTCAAAGCAACCACGTTGCAGGGCTTTGAGCTCTGCGTTGTTGGCTGCGAAGAGCGCGTACAGGGCTTGCGCGAGGATGTTGACGATGGATGTGAGTTGTTTCCTGCGCCAGTGGAAAGTCCGCATTGCGAGGCTCACGGCGGGTACGGAGGAGAGGTCGGCGATGCGAGTCGGGTGGAGGAGCTCTGACAAAATAACAATGTCGGTGAGGGCGACTGACATACCGCCTCCCGTCAGTGGGTGGCGCATATTCATCGCATCCCCCAACACCACAATGCCCGGCGTCTGCTGCTGCGTCGGCGGCAACCACGAATTCGGCATACTCTGTAATTTCCCCTCCTCCAGCGCCTTTATGAAAGTCGGCTTGATCTGCTCCGGCAGCGTCGGCACCACGATATTGCGGATATGTGCTCTCACCCCTCCCACAGCAGCCTTTGCACTCTCGAGGTTCTCGGGGACGTCGATGAGCGCGCGGGTCTCGTGGGTGCCGATCTGGTAGACGAGGACGGGGGCGTTGTCGGAGAGGATGATGTGTCCGTGGTTCGGGACTGGGATGGGGCAATCGATGAGTTCGAGGGCGTAGAATTTGGATTTCGCTATGGGGGTTTTGGAGATGTATTGTTTGCGTAGGGTGGATGCGTAGCCGTCTGCTGCGATGGTGAGGCCACCGAAGAAGTAATCGGGCTTCTTCGACCCGTCCATGGGGTCTGTAGTCTCTGTCTTGACGCCCAGGACTTGCTCGTTGTTATCCGTGCTCACCGTCCCCTTCACCGTCGTCTCGAAGATCGTAATGTTCGGCTCCCTCTTACACGCCTCGCGGAGCTTATTAATGAACCTCCCATGGTGAAAACACCATCCCACCGGCCGCGACTCCTTCATCGCCCTCGACTTCTCCACCCGCGTATCGTACGGGTACGGGATATGCACCTCCTTCCCGTAGTAAATGACGTTATACCCATTGACAACCACCGCATCAATGCCCTCCAGACACTCCGACAAGCCCAACTTGTGTAAAGCCGACACACCCCCCGGCTGCAGCAGCTCCCCCACGATCCGGTTGGGCTCCTTCATCGACCTCTCGAGCAGGATGACGCTGCGGCCCTGGCGAGCTAATGTGACCGCCGCGGCGCACCCGAAGACGCCCGCCCCGACGATGACAACATCGGCTTCGTGGTGCATCGTGCGCCGCTGAGCGAGAGAGTCGTGTATGTTCGCCGTCGCCGTCATGGACGGGTACTGGTTGTCGATTGCGGGAGGAGCGAGGAGAGAGGTGAAGGGGCGGGAGATGGCGGAGGCGAGTTTGGCGGGGACGCTGGCTTTGGCGGTGGTGGGCGGGCTGTTGAAGCTGCGCAGCTGGACGAGGGTGTTCATGGTGAGGAGAGGGAGGGAGGTTTGGAGTGAATTGAGGGTTTTGGGGGAGGTTTGGAGAGTGGATTAGGCGATTATGGGGGGGGTGGTTTTTGTGGTCGGGGGCGGGCGGTCAATTAAAATTGTTTTAGAGGGATACATTGGTTTATGTATTTTATGTGGTGGAATGGAACATGGATTAAGAAGAGAACAACCACGGCACCACGGAATCTACGGTTATAGAGAGCATAAGTAGTAGAAGTATAGTAAAGATTATCTTTTCCTCCATTACTACTCTACCAAACAATATACCACTACAGAGATTATCATTCCCCATACTCCTTTTTCCTGGAGTTCCGCACTAGCTATACAGCCACAGCTAATCTTTCCCCCATACTAAACTTTCGGTCCTCTACTCTCCGACTGGACTCCTCCAAACCTTGGCTGGCAAGGAAACATAGCCTCACACTAGCACAGCATTATCCAGTCAGGAACACGCGTTCCCCCGTGACATCTGGCTAGACTCGTAACTAAATACCCGCTACTGTACCCGAGTAACATGGTTTGTGCATGGATAAAGAGGGATTTTGCGGCGGGAGGGGAGGGCGTGGTACCCCTATTAGAAGGGAAATGAAATGCAAGGGATGGGATGGGATTCAACGTTAATAGCCGGGTTCATGGGCTGTTGAGTGTAAAGAGTTTGAGAACAAGATTCTATACAACGATTTTATAGTATACTAAATATTTTATAACGATTGATTCAAACTGCTTAATATATAATTACAGTATGTGTAAAATACAATTATGTGCATGCAAGTTACACTATATACCCAAACCCCTACCTCCCCCAACCTCACCCCTCACCCACCACCACCACCAACGATCTACGACCACCCCGACACCACCTTCCTTGCCAACACCCCTCCCCCCGAAGTAACACTCCTCACCGCATCTTGTCTCGCGTGGTGCCTCGATTCTGCCTCTATATACTCGTACGTAGACTTGGGGAACGCCGGATTCTCACTCAGAGGCGCCCCAGACGAAGAGCTCTTCTGTCCTGAACCAACCCCGCGATCAAGCGGCGTAACTGAGACAGCCGTCCACATCGCCGGTGGTGGCGTTGAACCCCGCGCAGCACGTGACTCTTCCTCGTGAAGCCGTCCAGCAGTATCTCTCTGGTGCTCAACGGTGGCATTGACTCCAGCGGCCTCTCTCTGCGTCTCAGCACCACCACCCCTCGACTCAACAACAGCCGCACTCATGATATCCAACAACTTCCCCCCCATCCTCCTACTCTCCACCCCATGCCTCTCCCTCCTCAACCTCACCGCCCCCAACGCCTCCTCCAACACCTCCCCTAACTCTCTAGGCGGCACACTCCCGCACCGCCTCGGCTGCTGCTTCCTGAGATTCGCAATCCCCAGTTTGATCACCAACATGAACCGTCTGCTCGGTACAATCGCATTCCGTTCAAGCGTATCCATAACCC
The DNA here is from genome assembly GCA_001662605.1 of Pseudogymnoascus sp. 05NY08. Taxonomy (NCBI): domain Eukaryota; kingdom Fungi; phylum Ascomycota; class Leotiomycetes; order Thelebolales; family Thelebolaceae; genus Pseudogymnoascus; species Pseudogymnoascus sp. 05NY08. Next base: position 179,900 of record KV458796.1, on the reverse strand, counting down.
ACTGCACGCCCTCCACATTCTCCAGCGCGATGTGCACGCGCATCAGAACCGTGAGACTGGATAAATCCACTAAATCCCGCGATACACCGTTGCGCACGGCGTAGTACTCCCATAGCGCCAGCGCGTCACGGTTGAGGCCGCGCTGGGAGAACACACTCGCGACTTTCGTAGCAACGCCCATGGGCATGGTGAGGCCGTGGTCAGCGAAGAGTAGGGTGTTCTTCCTCAGCACAGAGTGAAGGTCCATGTAATCCAGGCTACTATCCTCGAGCTGGTGCATCAGCAACCTCGCCATGCCTAGACTGATATCCACCCCGCGCTCCCTAGCAGAGCTGACGAGGGGGAGGAGCGCGCTGATACTGTTGTCGGCGGGGTGGGACTCGATGGCGGCTTGGATGGCGAGGGCAAACATGCTGGGTGGGATGTGGATATGCTCCCGCTTCAAGGCGGACTGGTAGATGCGGAGGGTCTTGCGGGGTGAGCCTTTAGCCATAGCTTCGCGCATAGAGGGGTAGAAGTCCAGCCCGCTATCGCTGTCGGCTTGGCCTTGGCGGAGATAGTCGATCTGCCTCGAGAAGCGGACGAAAGCGAAGCGATCCCCTTTAGTTTCGCGTATCGCGGCTTCGCGGAGGATGCGCGCGGTGCATTGGTCGAGGAGGTTCTCGTCGGTGTCTTTCATTTTGTGGCAGAGGTGGAGGAGGTCGACGAAGTGTATGTTCCATTCATCGCGGTAGTGGCTGAGCATGGCGTTGAAGGATACTGCGTCGGGGATGAGACCGAAGGGACGCATGGTCTCGAGCCAGTGCGGGATGGAGTCGATTTCGTTTGCGTCTGCGTATTTCCCGATCATGATGTTTGATACGTAGATGTTCGGGACAAGTCCGTACTCTTCTATGGCCTTTCGGACGAACTGCTCCGACTCAGCAAGGGTGTGAGATTTGGTGTAGACCTTGAATATCGGCGCGAACACTTGTGCGTGCTGTTCTTTCGTCTTATGGTCGACCAAGAGGGGTTTCATGGTTTCAAAACTGCTTTCGACACCCTCCCAATCCTCCTTCATTGCCTTCGACAGAGCAAGATGGCCGCAGGTCCTCAGACTCGCCGCTCCATTGTTCGCCGACGTATGTTGATCGAGGTATGCGTTAGCCTGGTCATCCTTCCCATCCTCAACGCAAAATTGAATAATCGCACTGTACAGCGCTTGCGGCAGATCAATACAATCCACCAGTGTCTCGAGCCTGCCAAAAAGCGCTCGTGTACTTGCAAGATCGCGCGTACTCCTCCAATGCTGTCCCAGCACCTTCATAGGCCATTCCGCTCTTATCTTAAACCCCCCAGATCTAGCCATCTCGGCACCAGTACGAACGACATCCTCAGCCCGGCCGAGAGCGTTTTTGCGAAGGCATGAGTCGAGAACTGCCCCGACAACTTCGTCGAGTTCGTATTTCGAGGGTTCGGTGAGGACGAAGAAGCGTCGGAAGTAGTGTAGCACGGATTTGTGGTGGCCCATGCCGTGGTTGGCAAGGATGAGGTAGTCGACGCAGGACGGGGCCTCGTCGCTGGGGATGGCAGACATTCGCCAATAGAGGGAATCGGTTAGCTCATACAGTTGTTCCTTCATGGCTTTTGCGCATAGTAGTACACCGAGATGTCGCATTTGAGGATGGGCGTTTTCGAGTCGCTTTGTAGAAAACTCCGTCATATACATTGAGGCTGCCGAGTGCAACGCCTCAATATATCCCTGATCCTCCCCTTCTTTGCGTATTTTTATTTCCAAGAGGTGGGCTATCACCTCCGGGGCATGAAGTTCGTAGAAGAGGTCTTGTTCAATTGGACCCAGGCTGAGGATTTTCTGGATGACGGGAACGTAGGCCCCAACGGAGTTATGTTTTTGACAAGCTTCGAAGAGTTGTCCACATGCAGAAACCAGCCGTTTCGAGAGTTGGGATTCATGGCGTCCCGCTTCTTTTCCAATGTACAGTCCGTTTTGAAAGGACTCGAAGAAAGCAGCAGCAGCCGACTCAATTCCTCCGGGCGAATTGTCGGCTTCAAGGGTTTCCATCATACTGGCAGCCAAAACAGCCTGTCGGCTCTGACGCTGCCCAGTCTTTCTAATAGCAATGGGAGTAGCATGGCTTTGTGTTCTCGCTCGCAAATCGGCATCGTGAGAAGCATCCCGCTTCTCCTTCGCTACCACCGGCTCCAAATCATCCTTCAACTCTCGCTGTGACTGCGGACGAACAAGTCTCTTCGATTTCGTCGGCACATCCTTCCCCCAACTCGCAATCGACTTCGGCGCCGCCTCACTATCCCCCGCCGGATACAACGGCGGATTCAAAACATGATCCTCAAAATTCGCAACCGCAACCGCACCCGCCGCCCCGTGATAGCTTCTCGACGACTTGATGCGTCGGCCATTCTCCTGCACCTCGCGCGCCGAATGGATGCGGCGCCTGCGGTCCTCGGCCAGCAGCCCGGTCGTGAAGGCGACGGTACACGATGTTCCGAGGGCGAGCTGGCGGAGGGCTCGTAGGGCGCCGGGCGAGGGAACGGGGAGTCCGAGAGACATGTTATGACGAGGGCGAACGCTGCATGTGCCCCCACTGCATTATTAGATGCGGGAGACGCGGAGTCGCTGGGAGGTTGCAATTGGAAACGGCGGAATGAGCGTGAGTGGATTTGTTGTTGCTCGGGGCCGAAATGTCGATGGGAGGGAGCTTGAGATTGATTTTGGCTCGGGTCAAAATCCACATCATGTTCTGTCGTCCATCTTCGGTTTCGAGCTCGGACCGGCAGTACTTTGTTCCTCGGCCGAACTTGCGACTTTCGGACGACCATTACTTGGAGGGAGAACCAAGTGATAATAATAAATGTACTGTACAAAACAAATCCGGGGATGGCTGTCCCTCTAATCTTCAAATATGGTGCCTAACCTACGTATAACATCTCATTGAATTTAATGAAGGCATTATTACTTACAGTGTCTGATGTGACATGATATTTCGTAGGTGGTTCATCGCGAATGGGCTAGAATAGACGCTAAGAAATTACTCATTCATATTAGCCGCTTTTAAGTGAAATTATACCTAATTTAGCTACAACTCTCGCTAATATAGAAATCGGTTCATAAGCTTGTACAAACCCGGAAAGTAATTATTCCTAAAACAGAATAAAGCTGTCACTAAATAGATTATTTCGTGTGTGAGCCACCAAGTGATAACTGGACTATTTAAGTTACTTTGGCGAGGAACTCAAGCCTACATACCGAAATATACAACATACACCTCTATCTTAACCACGACATGGCGACTACTATTTTCAAGACTCTACCTCTACTGCGGCAGAAAGCTGCCTTGAGAGGGTTCGCTGCGTATCCGCGCCTAATCCAAACCCAAGCCACCCGAGCCAGCGCCCAGCGCCGTAAACTCCTCCAGTCGATCTACCAGCCTGCCTTCGGGCACCTTCAGCCCGGCTCCCCAGAGTACGAGGCCCTCGCAGACTCCGGAAAGGTCTGGGAAGACCACTTCAAGCCCCGTGATCTAGCACCATGGCTTGAGATGCAGTCAAAGTTGCAGAGTACGCTGGATTCTGTCGACAAGTTTAAGCCATTTTTCAGGAACCGCCCGGATTTACGCAGCTCAGTCACTCGCGCCTTGATAAGCGACTATGCGCACCAAAGCACTTCGATTGAAGGAAACCCGTTGTTGCCTGGCGACTCTTTTGTGATCGCCGAAGGACTTGAGAGAGAACTGTTCTCGCGCATCGGCTTTGGGGCAATGAGCACCCAGGCCCTGACCGAGCTTGATCTGCCCTCGGCCACTGATCTCTTGCCTTCGAAAGATGCTGCTCAAGTTGCAGAGCTGAGAAACCACATTGTCGTCTCACGCTACATCTCCGACGCCGCGCTTGCAAACCCTGGAACGCCAGGGATATCACTTTCCGACGTTAAACTCCTCGCTGGCATGATGCTACGCGGCACAGAATCCGAGGAAGCTGCCAAGTATGCCTGGGGGCCACGCGTTCCTCTTGGAGAATTTCGCTCTGCTCCTATCTCAGTCAGATCGAACCCGCTCAGGGTATTCCCTTACCACCGAGAAGTGCCATCATGCATGAAGCGATTCTTTGAGTGGCGCGACGAGACCCACGCCATGGGCCAATTACATCCTCTGATCTTTGCGACAAAGCTTTGCGTCTACTTTGTTCACATCCACCCTTTCGCAGACGGCAACGGAAGAACGAGTCGCGTTCTAATGGCAGATTACCTCGTTCGTCAAGGATACCTGCCGGTTGTTTTCCAGAGCCTCGATCGGAAAGACTATCTTGGCATGATATCTGAGGCGCAGGATGGTGATCCAGAAGGGCTATGCACACATGTTGCGCAGACCGCCTTGGACATGATGTTCACGATCAGCTTACGCTAGGGCATCATCTTCTTTATGCGGCTGCGGTTGAATTAAATGGCGTTGGAGAGGTCAGACAGGCGTTCGATATACCCATTACAGGCACAAAAGGTGCATTTTTAAGCTAATAGCGCTCATAACATGCAATGGAGATGATTCACTGTCCCCTTGCAAGATATTTTGTGATTGTACTCGTAAAACCTAAAAGTCAGAACAAAGACCATAGATAATACATAGTTCTCACAGTAGTCATAGTGACTGTGGTCGAAATAACTGCGCCCTACCACTATAGAATGTGATTGTTATATTATAGTCTTTCAATGAGTCAATTGCTCGAAAATAATGCCAAAGAAATTAAATTCGAGAAATTAAATTGCTAGTATTAATTCTTAGCTATATAACCCTCCTCCGGACCTTGCGATACCAGTAAAAGTATTGATATTTTATTTTAAAACAGACTGTAGACTGTGGTGGCACAAAGCAGCGTTGAAAGCTGTTGGAGATTAGACGCTATTGTCGGTACTGAACATGAGCAATATTGCGGCGGCAACCCTCGGCATACCCAACTTCAAACTCCAAACTTACAGCTTGTAAACCCCCAACCCAATTCTTTGAAACAATGACCGAAAGAAAAGCCATAAGTAGCGGCTTCGCATTCGAAGATACCATCGGGTACTCTCGAGCTGTAGTCACCGGATCATGGATCATAGTCTCCGGAACAACAGGGTAAGTTTTCACATTGACTCACACATCACCAGACCTCAAAATTCCAACCACAATCACAGCTACGACCACGCCACCGGCAAAATTTCCCCAGACATCGTCGAGCAGACCGAGCAGATCTTCCGCACCATCGATAAAGCCCTGCGCGAGGCGGGAGCAACCATGACAGACGTCGTCCGCGTTAGGTATATCCTGCCGGATGCAAAGCAATTCCCACTTTGCTGGCCGGTGACGAGGAAGTGGCTGGGGGAGGTTAAGCCCGCGGCGACGATGATTCAGGCAGGGTTGATGGACGAGGAAATGAAGATTGAAATTGAGGTTACGGCCAGGCGCGGTGACTCAGCGGAGGATTAGGGATTACTTGGTTGAAATGGAGATCCTGCCGGCCATGGATGCCTCTTTGTGCTGCATCCAAGATTCGCGGGGCATCCTCGCTCCCATCCTGGCTCCGGCAACTCTTCTAGCATTCATATTCGCACTGTAGTGTAGGCGAAATATCAAAACATATCAGACTAGCAAAAAAAAGAGGCAAAAAACATACAACAGTGGGTATTCCCTGGTGGTCACCCACCTAACTACTAATCCACCGATCTCAAGCTTAAAGTGGATTGATACTTAGGACGGTGCCATTTAGACTAGTGGGTGAGCGTCGCCGCCCTCAAGTTTTTGATGCCTCACGATGATCCGGTTCAATCTCGCCACGATCGCCGCAGAGCTGTACGTCCAGATTCACAACCAGCTTATCTTCTCCACTAAGACCGCTGCTCTCTTAGAATACCCAACCATCCGACAACAAATAACTCGTTTATATGTTGAAATATCAAGCTTGTATTCATAGATGTTGTTCTAATTCTACGGAGATTCCTGAATTCCAATATGGGTTCAAACGGGGGCATAACACTCTAGGCTTCCTGCATATCCCCGTACCACTCAAACTCAACTGATGTGGTAGGTTTGCACATCTAGAAGATGTAGCGGAATCTGTTTTCTAGCACGTCAACGTCCCCGCCGGCATTAATAGCTGCCGCCTCCTCTTTGTCCATCTTGCGATTCTTTTTAATGAGAATGAAGCTCAAGGAGGTTGCGAGAAGGGCGACAAGCAAGCAGAACGCACATGAAATCCACATTCCCTTACGGTAGTAAGGGCCTTCGGATTTTGGGAAAATGTTGGTCCCGAGCAATGGGCCACACTGGCCAACGGTTGCAAGAATGACATAGCCGCCTGCGCGCTTCGACTGCGAGGCATGCATGTTCGAGGTCCAGGTGAGAAGCATGGCGACCGATACAAAGATGTTGATGGCGAGGAAGACCCCGAGGTACCGTGGTGGGGTTGATTTCGTTGTGGCTAGGAGGATGAACCCGACAGCGGCGACACATGCGGCCCCAGCACAGAATGGGCCGCGCATGCGGAACTTGTCAGATAGGAAGGCGACAAGGATAATGGTGAAGAAGGTGAGGAGGTATGGCGGAGCACTGAGACCGTTGGATTGGACACTGGTGAAGGATCCCATTTCAGCGATGATCGTGGGGACAAACAATGGCAGAGAGGCGAAGCAGACGTTGCAGGAAAAGTACATGAGACTGGGAATGTAACCTAGTCGGCGATTGTTAGCAGTTAATGCCGAGGAGACTGCAAAGAAACTTACTTATAGGGTCTTTGAATGCTTCTAACAAGTGTTTAAGGCGAATACCCTCATCAGGACCAGTTTCCACTTGTTGTCCACGTGAAACAAAGGATTTAGCAACATCTTTTTCACGCTTGGTGAGGAAACTTGCGGTGTTGATGGAGTCAGGAATGCAAAACCACGCCACCGCTGCCAAAATTACAGTTGGTAAGCCTTCGATGATGAATAAGATCTTCCATGGCGCAACGCTTCCACGGATATGCGAAAGTCCATATCCCAATACACCTCCGTAGGCATTTGCTAACGCCGAACCAGATAAGAATATCCCTTGACGGAAGCCAATCCTGTCATGCGGATAAAAGTATGAGAGGTACAGGGGCACTCCTGGGCCGTACATAGCCTCCGACATCCCTAGAAAGACGCGGCAGACCATTAGACCGCCCCAATTTGTGACGCATGCCTGGATGGTGGCGACAAAGCCCCAGTAGAAGACGACAAACGCTACCCACTTGTGTGGCTTAAATTGCTTCCATCCGATGGTGGTCCATTGGAAGAGGATATCTATTGTAAAAGCATGAGGCTTGGAGTATTTTGCGCCATGACTCGAGAATACTTACAAGATATATAAAATGCCGTTCCTAGCCACTCATAGTTGTTGCCCCGTAAGTTGATGTCCGTTTCCAAGCCAGCCAGCTTGGCGTTTCCGAGATTCGATCTGTCAAGGACGGAGAACGAGTACAAGACGAAAAGCAAAGGCAGCAGGCGGAAGTCAAGCTTACGGATGACAGCAGCCTCTTCGGCGGCAGAGATGGGAGCTACAGCGTCGTCGGAGCCACGATCGCCAATCCCGTTCTCCGCCATTTCAACGCTAGATTTTGAGCTGCTCATCTTGGCTCCTATGCCTGAAGACTGCTATGTTCGAAGATTGATATAATGGGAGGGAGAACAACCGAAGAGTAAGCTGAATAGTAGTCTCTAGATTCTTTAATGGTGGGCCATGTTGAAGACAGCCGTCCTCCTTTATAAGAAACAAAACATTTGAATAGCTCAGTTCTTTCCCCGCAATCTACCATTACATTCAGCGGGGGAACATGGGTCCAATAGAGTTCGTGCGGGGTGCTAGATCTACCTATCCCCAGAGAGAGGCCTTTAGATTCGACCCGCCCCGCTTGTGATAACCATGGAACGGAGTATCACAACCCGTTGACAGATATTTCCAATCCTCTACAGTCGAGGACTGCAAAACATATGGTCTTTCAGGCACCACCAGGCCACCGCTTCTATCGTATTAGGGAAGCAAATGTAGATCTGTAATAAGTGCGGGGTTAGATATCCTGTGTCTTCCCTAAAGTCTTCCGCGCCGGTTAGCGGGATGTGACTTCCCGTTCAATCTAGTGAACGGGAAGTCACATCCCGCTAACGGACATTTTCATTCCACCCTATAACGGCCTCAATCCTCTGTTCTAGGCGGCTTTTAGCAATAGCTCCATCGTCTTCTAGGATCAATGCACAATTCCGTACTTGATATACTCCAAGAGAAACGGAATAGTACTAATGAGTCCACTTTGGTGAAGCCATCGCCACTCCGTCCCTACCGAAACCCCTGTGGCCATCTTGTATATAATCGTGGCTCTGGACAGCATTAGCGATCCGCTCAGCAGCTTCAATCAGTTCCCTTAATTGTATAACTAAATTTGTCCATCATGCCGTCTCAAATCTATAACGTGGTCGTCGTTGGTAGCGGTAACGCAGGCTTCTCCGCTGCCCCTGCGGCGATTGAGAGTGGTGCCTCGAATGTCCTTCTCATTAAGTGTAAGGCGGCACGTCACGTGGCCTTACGTAGACGGTAACCCTTAACTTAGGGGAAGCCCTATTATGGAGTAGTGGCCCTTACTAAGGGCTATAGATAGAAATAGGACTAGAAGCCTTAAGGCGAGGCTCTCTAGTTAATAGTCGCTATATCTACGTAGCCCTATTGTTCTTATAGTATACGATATCCTTCCTGCCTCCTAACCTGGTTCCCTAGACTCCGTGAGACCCTTTGGACTACGCTTTACACGTAGAGCATATTAAAACTGTATAAATCTAGCCTTAGACAAACAACTGCTCGGGCCATGAAGCCAGCAAACGGATTTGCAGCCTATGTTGGCGCTAGTCTCTGATAAAAATTTCGGGTGCAAAGTAGGGCGGATCTCAGCCTCTACATCTGGATGCAGGACCATACATTGACACGAACATTCAACTGAAGTAGCCACAATCTGCCATGGTCGTGACGGCACGTGCGTATTGCAACGTTCAGACCCTCGTTCAAAGTAGTCCTCCGCGTGGCGGTGCAAGACCAACGGAGCGGGTTTGATTCACAGGCCGCTAACTAAACGTTTATAATCCCCATCGAGTCCAATAAACTGCCCAAAGCTTTCAATTTGACTGGCTTCGTAAGGAGTAGATCCATTCCACAGCCAATCGCTTCCCGATGGGCCTCTTCCGAGGCCAGACCGGAGAGCGCAATGATAGGGACATGATTCTGACCCTCCCGACCCTCGAAAGCCCGTATACACCTCGTAGCCTCGAACCCATCCATGACCGGCATGGAAATGTCCATCAAAACGCAAGTGTACTTACAGTGGGGTAGACAAAACAAATCAAGCGCCTCTTTTCCGTTCATTGCAATGTCATACTCCAGACCGAGTTTCTTCACGTAAGTGGATAGCACCTTCAAATTGATATGATTGTCGTCGACGAGCAAGAACTTGGCGAAAGGATTAGGACGTTCAAAAGTCGGAGATTCGTTAGGTGTCGAGTTCTCTAAGGTTTCATCCCTCACATCGGAGAATATCGACGTGTCATCATCGTCTGTGGGGTTCGAAGTGGCGCTGTGTGAGTATGATGACACCCGACCTCTAGCTGGTCTGCTCGAATTCGTTATAGTAAACGAACTTTGTGTCCTGTGGGGTCCTTCGGGTCGTTTGACTGATACTGGAGTTGCATAACTACTTGTCGCGGAGTCAGAGACATTCATCCATCGTGTATACGCAAGGAACAGCGCGCGAGCAAGTTTGCGTGGACCGATTCTGTGAGCATGAGTTATACAACAATGTAGCAATAATGCACAGGGATGAACCTACGGTTGAGAAATGAACTCAAATACCGCAGCATAATCAGCTGCTTCAAAAATCTTCGACTGGCGATAAGCCACCAAAGCATTGGGGCAGATAACCACATTAGGGGTCTTGGCAAGCGCCTCTATGTCCTTGGACAAGCTTGGTAGCTCATCGTGCGACCACAGCAGAATATCTGCCGCAGTTGTACCAGGCATGTTAGAGACAATCTCCATCATAAGCCATTCGCGGCAGATGTCTGGTACTGATTTCTGCCAGTCGGAGATGTTACCGTCCCCATTATGGTTCGACAACGAAAGCCCGATACGCAGCCCTTTAAGGTCTCGGACCTGCTCCTCAAACATTTGATCGTCTTCTGAGCCCAGAAAGGTCTTTTCTAGAGACTGCGGAACCTGCTCTAATGGGAGAATGACGGATACCGTGGTCCCAGTTCCAACTTGACTCTGTACCGAGACTTCTCCTCGCAACTGCGACACAATCTGCTTCACAAGACTGAGGCCGAGGCCAGTACCTGGTGTTAAAGTGTCTTCTTGGCTGAACGGGCGAAAGAGCTCGTGTTGGAGAAAGTCAGGGCCAATACCCTTCCCAGTATCTTGAGCGGTAAATTTGACAACCTGCTCTTTTCCCCCACGTTGGTTAGAGCGTCTTTCTTGCGTTAAGGAGACTTTAATTGTGCCTCGAGGCGTGTATTTTAATGCGTTGCCGAATATATTCATGACAATACGGCGAATAGCTCCAACTTGAACAAAGTAAGACCAATTTTGGCGAGCATCGATAGATAGTATAACTGACACTTCTCCGAATTATTGGCCCAACCCTACATCTGCGGCTGGTACTAGGTCAAGTTGGGCCATAGTTTGCATGGGATTTGACTGGTGACTGGCTATGACGTCGCGATTTATCGACTTGGGTTGCCCTGTAGAAGGCTGCGTAATGGACAAGTACTGAAACGTGTAGCCAGCGAAAACGCTTTCAGTCACTTCCTCAATAAGACGGTCAAGCCGAGTGTTGCATGTTAGGTTCTTCTCGCCAAATTGTCCCGAGTCGTCCACAACTGCAACAGGTTGAGGTCCGCCACTAGCTTTCGATTTAGAGCCCTTCCTCGCGAAGCTGTTAATCTTGGAATAGTCGAGGAGATGATCTATAGTATCGAGAAGAGTGCGAGAGCATACTTCGATGGTGTGAGCGGTGTTACCCTGGAAGACACTGAGTCTTGTGTCGCTTAATAATTCGGCGCTCAATATAATCCCGTGGAGAGGGGACCGTAGCTCGTGTGAGAGCGACCCGAGAATATCGGACTTTGCTTTATCAACTTGCAGATCGTTGACGCGCAAGATCTCAGCCATAGTGAGCATTCCAAATGCCCTTAAGTAGCTTAGTTCACCCTCGACGGTAAAGCTTCGGGTTAAAATGTTGGTATAGATGAAACAACCAGAATACCATCGATCTTTCCTCGGGTCCCAAACCGGGGCAAATGCGACGCTTCGAACCCCGGGGAAAGCTTTCAAGAGAACGCTTCCCTCCCGGTGTCGGGCCCATGGCCTCTTTGGGGACTTGTCACGCATGGGGACGTAAGGCATACTGTCCCGGCTGTCCGATGGTAGCGAACCTTTTTCAGTAAAGTCCGACGGCGAGAAGTTCCCATCGTCTTCGGAAGAGTCAGAGGATTGTAGCACCCCATCTGCGCCAAAATTAAAAATCTTGCCCTTGGGATATCTCCGCAGCAGCTTGGCTAGAAATTTGTCTGGCAACGCTGTGGCAAGTTGCTTTGATGAATCTCCGTCGATGCTTGACTTATCGGAAGTAGAATACCCAAGTACCCCACAATGTCGCCAAGATTGCCCGCCAGGTGCATGGTCCGAGCTGTCATCGCTACTGCTTGTCGCAGACAAGAGTCCCATGGAGTTGACGCTGGTATTAGTCTGTGATGGAGATCGATAGGCTTCCATTGTGGCATCGACAAATAAGCAACCTTCAACCTCTGTCGACTCCCTGATAATATTGGCAGCTTTCGAGAATACACCAGTTGGACTTTCACAGTCCAACATGCCATCCCTATTTTCTAACGGACGTTCAATATGTCGGAAAGAACCCCCCGTTGAGTGTGCTCCCATGTTCTGCCTGGGCGGAACGGGTGGATCGACTGACGTCGCAATGGGTAATGTTCCAGTCTTTGCAGCGTTATTGGCCACCTCGTCTTGTTCGAGCTGCAGGGATTGTTGTTTAGGATTAAGGTCGCCTTCAAATGCGGATTTATCGACAAAAGCTGCTGTATGGGGACCAGATTGCCAGCCGGATAGCGTCGATTTGCCCTCGATGAAGGACCCCAAGCCTCGATTCATGCGTTCATTCCGTCTATGTAAATCCCCTAATCTTTTTGACTCGAGATGATCCATTATAGTATGGGATATATCGCGTAACGTTTGCGTAAACTCATCGGTCCAGACTTTGCCTGGAGTTTCATTGATGACACAGTACACGCCGATATTGATGCCCCGTCGCGTTCGGATGGGTACGGCGGCATAGAACCGACACAGGGTTCCGGGTTGGCAGTAGGGTTTGGAGCAAAATCGAGGATCTATGACCAAGTCGTCCGCCAGGGTGAGTGGTAGTTCCGTCGACGCCTCGCTCCCTGCCTCATCAGTCTGGATGGTGTTCTCGCCGAGGAGGCTAACCTCGCAGACGCCATGGCTGCGAGGAATAGAGGTGCCACACAACCATAGGGGCTGGCGGCAGTCCCCACTCCTCACCGACGGCAACAACCGCGAAGATTGTGTTGCTTCGGCTACAATATGTTGAAACTCGGCATCGAACAGGGAAATGAGCGATCGATCAGTCCCAGTCTGGAAGGCTCCGGCCTGGGCGAGGGCCGTAAGGACAGCGTCGTCGCAGCTCGACAGCTCGGAACTCGAAGCCGGTTGACCGCTATAGTTCGACGTACCTCCAGTGGTCAGGGTTGAGTAGTATCTGCAATGTGACATGGGCCGTTAACGAGAGGGCGGCGATGGCGGCGATGGCGGCGCAGATTTGGACTGAAACAGACTTACTTAAACGTCTCTCGTTCGCGCACTGGCTCTGTAACAATCTTGAGCCGCCTTGCCCGGGCTCCATTCAATTGTGGCGCCATCCCGTATCGATCCTCGCGATACGAGACGATTCCGCGCTCGCACCGTCAAGATGGTGCAATACTAAGATGAGTTGAGAGCGGAGCGTATAAAGCTATAACGATATAACAGAGCACTGGTTCTCTGGTGAGACATGTGCGGTGTTGCTAGTCCGCATGCGCAAGAAGACGCAGTCCTGATATGCATTGTCACGTCCAAAGATCTTGGCGAGGGCGTTCCCTTCACATCCCAAATACCCCGCCCCCGCCACTCGCTTAGTGATGGGCAGTTTCAGCACCACCAACCAGCACGTTTTACGGCATCAGCCTCCGGAGCGTTCGGTGATAACTACATAATTATTCAAATAGACGCACATCAACTGGACAAAGCTTATTATATGACGCCTTTTCAAGTGACGCATGAGCGCGGTTACTATCATAGCACACCGGCCATAATTCGTGGCTATCTGGCAGCAGTTGATTGTCTCAATGACCCCTCACCAGATAACAATTGGGTAGAGTCTTATCCCTTTTGGATTTATTCTTTAAATTCATCAACGTAGTGAGGAACAATTTCGATAGCATACTGCCTGAATTTCTTCTTGCTTGAGCGTGCTACGTAGGGTTGGCCCGAAAACCAAAAGACCAAAAGAAACTCTTGTACTCCGGCTACAAACACAGATGGCCACTGTCCAATGAAGTGTAGGGACCTGCAGGATCTGGACGTGAGGCTTAATTACCTTCGATGCCAGGACATCTAGGACAACTAGCAAAAGCAGGTCACCACTGAAGTCAGCCGCGAGGCTCGGTAGTGTCAGAGACAGAGTACTGATGATGGGATCATTACTGAACTTGGTACTGCCAGACCCCGCGTTTGATTTAGGAGATGTGCAAATCCCCAACCGAGCCGCTAAGCGTCCAGGAGCTGCGCGAATGTTGTCGGGTCACATGATTTAAAGGAACTGGAAATGAGACTCATTAGCGTTACATAGGTGCTATAAAGAAGCGCTAAAGGCACTATAAACTTCTCAAAGTAGGCTAATGTAGGTTTGAACACACTAAGCCTATACTAACTAGACCTGGGTTTCGTGATCATGCCTCATATGCGTCCCAGATGGGAGCTTTTTCACGACGAAAGCGCCCTTGAGACTATAGTAACAGCTGCAGGGAGTCTATACGCGCGGTATGACTCGCAGGTGCAGGCGATTCGCTCATGGGACACTTTCGACTGGCACGAAGGTGTTGAGATAACATCCATGGAGGAGAACTTTCTTGTCATCATCGATTCCATGTGTAATATGGACCTACTATTCTATTCGGCAGCACATTCCGGTAATAAAGCTCTCGCCGACGCGGCGGTGAATCATTCACGCACACTGTTGAAGTCCCACCTCCGTGTTGAGACTGCCACTCGAAGAGGCTACGCCGGGTGCCTGTACAGCTCTGCACACCTGGTTAATTTTGCTCCTACGACGGGGTCAATTAAAGAGGTGCGAACCGCTCAAGGGTATAGCAAAAACTCAACCTGGTCCCGAGGACAGGCGTGGGCAATACTTGGCTATGCACAGACGTATCATTGGACTGGCCACGCTGAGTTTCTTGACGCGGCGTGTGGTCTAGCAGAGTATTTTGCTTCTCGCCTTGAGACTGCACCCGAGTGCGTCGAAATATAGCTGCCTAGCTCAGGTGGACGACGTGTTGGGCGATATGTGCCGCTGTGGGATTTTGATGCTCCAATCCAAGATTCTCAGAATCCCCTGTGGGACACTTCAGCAGGAGTTATTGCCGCCAATGGCATGCTTGTGCTGTCAAACGTTTTGGCAGGAAGAGGGGAACATGAGCTGAGTTCAAGGTACTTGGATCTGTCTCTCAGGATTGTTCAGGATGTGCTCGATTTTGCTTTAGCCAAGGAGAAGGCGCATTTAGTAGTCTCTGAGCATGGTGAGCTAGCTTGTAAAGACCCTATTGCGGGCGAACGGTTTGAATCCATCCTAAGACATTCGACCGTGTGCAACAATGCCGCAAACTTCAGCAAGAACAAGCCCAGTGATCACGGGTTGGTGTATGCGGACTACTACTTGTTAGAGTTTGGGGAAGACTTTTGGATATGGAAATAGTATAGACAATGCGCAGACATGGTAGCGGCTCATCTAATACAACGTTTCCTGTGTTTTAACTCGCTCTAGTTATTAAGGTATGAAAATTTGAGACATATACAAATCTTGGTGTAAAGGTAAGACATTAGGGACTTTATCATATGGGACTTTACGGCACGATTTGCGTTACTGTACACATGTAGTTTGGCTCTCCTTTTTACTCGGTGACAGGCACTAAGACAATTATAATCCCAATTAAAATCCCTGAAGGGTCCCTAGTACCACACAAGCATGGGAGATCTACCACCGGACAACACCACTACCACCCCATTAGCCCCGCATGTAACATTACATGATGCTAGAGCTACCCGGGACCCGAGCCACCCCCGCAATCTGACTACGTGAATTGATAATTATCTCAACATCCCTCCCTCCTCCGCGACTCTTGCTCAATTTCGTGCCGTTCATAATTATATAGGTTTGCAGCTCCCTAGCACCTCACGGGTGATATATCAATGGAAGGCACATCAATGGAATCGAACAGTGACACAGTAGCTCCTGAAGGAGAGAATCCGTTACCTTCTTGCGACGAATGCCGGACCCGCAAACTAAAATGCTCTCCTCAGAATACCTTGTGTTCAAACTGCAGACGGCTGGGTCAGTAGGATCACCCTTCTCTGCAGGATCGTGTATATATGTCGAGTCGTACTGTCATTTCCATTCCTGCAGACGTGTCGTGCTTTTATGACCCAGTTCGAACCAAGCCAGGATTCAAGCGTGGCACAATAGACAAACTGCTTAGGCGTATAGGTACAGCCTAATTTTTGCCATCATGGGGATTACGTTACTGATTGACATGCAGAGGTTCTTGAGCACGCAGTTCTTAGCCACCAACGAGACGGTGGCTCTTCATCGCCCCGTTTCGCAGCTGCTTCTGCAACTCATGAACCTGTCATCACAAATACTGACGTTGGGGGTTTCGGAACAGCTAATCTCTCAGCTCTTGCTATGCAAATTGAAAACCTGACTTCTAGCATCTCCTTTTTGTCTCAGTCCATCGTGCCGGGCTCGGGGTCGCCCCCCTTACAATTAGATGCAAGTAGCAACAATGATAAGCATCGATGCAAGCGCCAAAGGGCAGGCAGCGAAGAAACTCAGCTGCCTAGGCGCAAAACCCTCCCATCCGAGGCAGCTGAAGAGCTTGAATTGTCATTACATTTTCTTACTGGAACACATCTTGAGGATCTACTCGATGCCTACTTCGTGAATATTCACCCATGGATCCCCATGATCCATATGACGACATTTAGACGAAAAATACAAAGGCTGGATGAAGCCGCTGACCCACCTCCAATATTACATGCTATGTTAGCTGCGGCGTTGCGCCCCATGAATGCAGCATCTGAAGACCACATTTCTGCTGGTCGTATAGAGCGAGAGGTTGAACGATCGAGGAATAAAGTCATTTACAAGGGCAACCAACAGTCTTACAGTCGAGGACCTCCAAGCCTTGATTATTGTTGCGTTCATGCACGTGAGTCTCATTTTCGTGAAATTATGGCGAGAAGTCAGCTTAAATTCATGGTATAGATCGGGAATGGCGAGCCGCTGAGAGCATGGCCTATAGTCGCATTACTCACCAGAACGGTAGAATATCTCAGCCAAGCGTGGAGGAGGGAGATGCGGACGTGCCGGAGGCATTCTTGAGGCCAAAGCCGTTACCTCCACCATCCGATTGGATGGAGCAGGAGGAGCGTCGACGGGTATTCTGGAATATCTTCACATTAGATCGGCACGTGTATCCTTACACTAACATGGATATCTGCTAATATTTGTAGAATCTGCTTTGTACTGACTGGGTTAGTGAATCTGCCTGAAAATATCTTCGTAGGGGTGCTAGGCTAACCTCTCATTAGATGGAATATTGGACTCACTGCTGACAACGTCTCACGAAGGCTTCCTGTCTGTGGAACACATTAGAACCGAGACAATCCTGCACTATCACCATACGTTGGGGTATGGGACAAATCGGCCGCCAAAATTAGCAACTCAGTAGCGTTTCTGCCTGCCCACTATGCAAGCCCAGGACAATCCGCGGGCACAAGCGTTGCGGACTTTGAAAGTACCCCCCAGGCGCCCAGAAACTGCAATCGCCAACAGCGCATATCAATACATCAGCTATCGGTGCTTTTGTATACTATGTTGAATCTCTGGAGTCTCTGTGCCGGATCAACATGTATTTCCTAAATCAGAAGATTGATTTCAGCAATCGCCAAAAAGCTTCATCCTGGCTCACACGATTTAAGGAACTCGATCTTCGTCTGGTCCAGTAAGCTAACCCTATTCCTTCAAAAGGTACTGAATAATACGTTACTAATATTGTTGTGAATAGCTGGAGAACACTTCTACCCGCTAAATGGAAAGATCCCGAAGTCCCCCGTCCGGAGGCGACAGCAGCATTGGACCCAAATATGACCCTGGCCCATATGACGCATAACACGTCGATGATTCTCTTACATCAGCGAATAGGCTACCCCGAGCCGCAGCTGAAAGCCATCAAGCTCCCGAATTTCAACAGTGCTAAGACATGTCAGTCGGCAGCAATTGAAACAGCAAATATCGCCATGAAGTATCTTGCTCACGCGCCAGAAAGCATGCTACTATCTCCACACTTCTCTTTTTGCGGCTACGTTAGTGCTCGGGCGCTTCTTGGTATGTTTCTCAGGTTAGATGAGGTACATAAATAAAACTAACCGCCTGTACAGTACACTGTCAATATTACGGACTTGCATTGGATCCGAAATTTTTGATTCTGGTCAAATGCCTCCAGGAAGCTTCACGGCGGTGGCTTTGCTCTCAAGAACGGAGCTCAACGCCCTCACTTTCGGCTCAATTGGCAGATCATCTCCAGTTCCTTCACAAGCGCTGTCTCGAGGATCCTACTTTCTATTTGAGAGTTGTCGGCTCTATTGAAAGTGATGTCTCCCGAGTGGCTGGGGATCAATCAGGGGACGACATGCAAAGGTCCCAGAATCGATGCGAAGCGAATCATCCCCCAGAACAATTCCTGTCTGCTATCGCGACTGCTGGGCTTGCAACGTCGCTACAACTAGGTCAACCATCAACATCCATCTCTGTTGAGATGCCTCTTGGTGTTCCAAGTAGAAATATATTAAGCGATGAAAACCCCGAGCATTGGACGCCATCACCCGATGTACTAGAGTCTAGAGGGTCGAAGAGTTCCACTGAACCACAGGACGAGCTGTCCAACATATTGCAAACCCTGACAGATCAAAGTTATGCGGTAACGGATCGCGTTATTAGTTTGGACGATTTCAACTTTGATGCGATGTCCAATGACTTAGAACAAATACCACCCGCATTGGCGAACAGTGACTGGACTCCTGATATATACGGCTATGTAGCTAGAGAACATCAGCATTTTGAATATCATAAGATAGTGCCTATATCTGGCCATGGCCCTACCAATAGGCAAGGTCGCCACATATGCATGCATGTAGCCTCACTCGTGCATTGCTATACGGCCCAGAGGGTCAACGGGTCGACAGCCGCTCCTCTTGTTCAAGGAGCTGGGAAAAGGCGTGCCAGGCATATGCCTCTCTACGCAACCTGGTCCTCAATACTCCAGGCGGTGCTAATCTGCACTAATCTATGGTTGGTTACAACAGAGATGCGGCATAGGACGTTGGCGACGGATGCTGCTAAACAAGATTGAGTGTACAGAGCTAAACCAAGAAAATGGTATAAAGGGCCAGCCACTTGCCTTTATAATTCGAAGCCTCTGTTAGCATCATATATTTATTTCAAGTTATCTGCTACTATGGGACGGCTAGTCCTTATAGCAGATTTGCCATGGCATAGGGGCAAGGTTACTCTAGACAGAGTACACTTGGTGTGTGAGAATCTCCGGTCTCAGTAATCGATTCTTACGGGCAGCGGGACAGAGGCTTCAACAATAGAATGCGGTAAATAGAGTAATATAATTAATTGAATTATGCTAGCTATTAGAGACGCTATACAATTTGTGTGTAGTCCCTATATTCAAGTACTTCCTCTAACAGACAATTATACCCGGCTGATGGTTGCCCTGTACCCAATCCGAAAGCGATCGTCCTTGCCTAGATTTTCTTGCCATCGCCAAGAAAAGCTAATATGAGATCGAAACATAGACAGTCTTGGTCAATTACGATGAATACATTAAGAGTCCAACCACTCCTAAGCCCTCTACATCCGAGTAGAAGAAAGGAAAGAAGAAGACCACATAACTCTGACGCCTTAGATAGCACGATCGATTGCATCACAATGAACCTTAGTTCTCGTCTCAGTATAAACATTCCCTCGATAGCAGCAGATCTAGAGGTGCTTCTTGATCCAGATTTGTGCGCAAGCCTCCACAACCAAATTATCGAACACACCTGTCTTGTACAGCCTAGTCTTCGGCGGCTCGTCCGACGGAACGTCCTCACGGTCCCTTACTCGGATATCCAAGACCGCAACTATGAACCTTCACACGCAATCACGGAGTCCGAGTTACCACATATGCTGGGAACAGCGCTCACTGACTTCCTAGAGAAGATCGATGTCTTTGAATTTCCCGAAGGAGACTATCATAGTCACCCGATGACACCATATTCCTCGCCACCTATACTACCCAATCTCTGGAGCTTTGCGGATCACTTTCTTGTTAGAAGTGGGCAAGACCAAAGTAACCTTATTCTACTCTACAGTCATGCGCAGTCTTCAACTAGTGGGGGGCTATTTATTGATACGAATGAGCAAGTGGCAAATTGGCTTGATTTGCCGGGCTCATTCTGGCCCGGGAATGGAGTCCCGTTGAGTGAGGTGCTAAGGAGGTGGCTTTGTATGTGGGAGGTGGGAAAGTTCTACTTGCTGGGAACAGGAGAATTCGGTGTGAGGTCATGGATCGACAAGGAGGTTGATCAGGCTGTAGAAGCTTGGGAGAGATTGGTTGTGGTGATTGAAGCGAGAAGAACTGGATTTCATCGAAGTGGAAGTGATGACGACGAATCCCGACTTATGATTGAGAATGGAGTCTTGCAGAGGTATCACGGCGATGGGTTTTCACGACCTTTCTTCGCAAAGGCCAAGAAACCACCTCATGGTCTGAAGTTTGTAGCGCCTGGTATAACTACGTGGGACTCGACTTCTTTTCAGGCGGTTTACTCAGCTGCCGGGGACAATAGGAGACGAGCCTGTCAATCCCACCGTCTCGGTCGTGTCATCCAGGAAGAAGAGCATACGCCGATGATCATTTTCCCTGCGGCAAAGGAAATACCAGCAGAAGTCCTTGAGCGCAGAGCAGCCGAAGTGAGTGGATCTCAATGGATGGACGATTTGATCATCGTGGAACGAAAGTTAGGATTGTACTCGACGCCTGGGGACGGATTTGGAAATACGGTAACACTCATAGCTGATGTAGATGATCGTGCTTGTTTTCAAAGATGCGACAGATGACCCTGGCTTCCGAACGGTGGTAGAATGACGACCTTAAAGGAAATGTTAGAGATATGGACTGTCTTGATTGAGATGGATGTGTGGAAAGTTGATGGGAACGGAGTGGTTGGAGGCTTGGAATGGTTCCAACGAGGAACATACAAGAGGCGATTAGAAGACGGAACAGAGGTCGATTTGAATCTTATTTGGGGGCCTGAGGTGGAATATTAAGATTGTCGATATTGAGGTTACTATACAGAAATGATTTTGAACCCTATAATGAAGTGTGCAGTTGCAAATTCGGTAATCCCTTGTATCGCCTCTCGCCCATGGTTTTGTACACTGTTGTAGCAACTGCCTCATGTCTAAGAAAAGAACCTTCGCAAGCTCCTGAATGGCAATTACCAGCACCACAGTGCGCCAACGAATCCCCCAGTACCCATAGATGCTACAGCAACTTCCAAAGGGCCATCCTAGGCACACTTTGTTACCTGCGAAGTCAGGACCGCATGACCCATCTACACTAACTCCGCCCTCATTCGGGTGACATTATCCAGAATGGCAGTTCCCAGGACTACAGTAATCATTAGTACTTCTACAATAGCTACTAGTAGAGCAGCAGTTTCCAAAACCAGAGCGAACTAGTGGCCTTTTACCCTGGCTCTCCCAGCTTCTGTGCAATCCTCTGGATAATAGTTAAATTGGTGCCATGCGGCCTAGTAGGCGAGTCTCGCCGCCCTTACCCTTATTTGTGATCGCGACCATCTCGACAACCTCGACTACCTAAAAGCGGGCCCTTTTTGATATCTAATTCTGTTGTACGGGACTGACAGCCACAAAGCTGCGGTGCCTAGTCTCCGACCTCCCCATCACTCCTCCCAAATCCTTACCCACCATGCCTCCATTATGACATGAAACTTCCCAGTCTAGACCTTGTCAATGAACACGACCCGACTGTCATAATCGCCATCGAACGCATACTGCAGCCCGATATTCATCAGTGTGGACCCAGAGTACGTCTTATTCCCATCAACGCTATACGATTCCATCGGATCCAGCCCCTGCAGACGTACAAACGGGAAGGAGTGGTTAATCAGCGCTCGCATCTGGAAGTAGAAAAGCACAGCCTGTTTGCCGTCCTCGGAGATAAACAGGGCCGCGGGCCAATTGGACTCCTCGGGCAGGTTCAGTCGCCACAGGTCACCCTGGATGACGACGGGGTTGACCTTCTCCGCGAGCGCGATGATGGCGGGGATTTGCGCCTTGTCGGCCTCGGGCATGTCGGCCGGGTTGAGCTCGAGGCCAAATGAACCGCCCATCATGGCGACGTGGGCGCGGAACTCGATGGATGTGTTGCGTCCCGTGACGCCGTTGGGGACGGCGGAGACGTGGGCACCCATGGACGAGGGCGGGTATGCGAGGGATGTCCCGAATTGGATGGAGATCCGCTCGGCGGCGTCAGTGTCATCGGATGTCCAGATCTGGGGGAAGTAGTAGAGGGCTCCGGCGTCGAAGCGGCCGCCGCCCGAGGCACAGCCTTCCCAGATGATGTCGGGGAACCGAGACGTGAGCGTGTCGAGGACATGGTAGAGGCCGAGCATGTAGGTGTGGCCATCGCTAGGGCTGGCAGTCTCATGGATACCGCGGTTGTTATCCCACTTGACGTAGCTGATGGATGACTTGCTCAGGATGTTGGACACGGTGTCGATGATGAATTCCTGCACCTCTGGCAGGCCCACATTTAGCACCAGCTGGTTTCGCGTGAGGGTTCGGGGATATGAGCCGGCGTGCATCGCCCACTCAGGATGCTCGTGGTACAGAGTAGAGTTGGGGTTAACCATCTCGGGTTCGAACCAGAGGCCGAACTCCAGATCTACCGACGAATTTGCGACCTTGAGCTCATTGATTTTATCCACGAGGGTTGGTAATCCCTGAGGGAAGCGGGTCGGGTTCACCTCCCAGTCGCCGAGACCAGCATTGTCACTGAGACGAGGATATTCCTTTCCGAACCACCCATCATCTAGCACGAATAGCTTAACACCGAGCTCTGCTGACTCCTGGGCAAGAGTGTAGATTGTGGATTCATTATAGTCAAATCCAAGGCCTTCCCAGCTGTTTAGCAGAACTGGGCGGGTTTTAGTGGCATACTTGCTCTTCATTAAATGGTTGCGGTATAGACGGTGAAAGTTCCGCGACATCCCTCCAATTCCCGTCATGGAGTACGTCATGACGCACTCGGGTGTGGTGAGAGACTCATTAGGGGCTAGCGGCCAAGAGAGCTGGTAAGGGTTGAAGCCGAGCATGGCTCGAGTGAGGCCCTGAGAGCCTTTCTCGACTTCGGCAGAGAATGAGCCCGTGTAGACTAGAGAGAACCCCCAAGCCTCACCTTGAGTCTCGGTCGTCGTTGAGGTAACGAGTCCTAGGAATGGGTTGTGGAGGTGCGACGAATAGCCAGTAGTGCTGCCAAAGCTGGATATTGCGGTCAGCAAATGAGTCTCGCCGGCATTAACTAAATAGGTGCCCCCTAGTTGTATTCACTTACCCCTGAGTCCCGTATTCAACCTTCCGCCTAACCTTCGCTGCTTCGCGGGCCCAGTCTCCTCTTAGCTCAATCATTTCCAGGTCATCATATGGCAGGTCGGCACTAAGACTAGCTAACTTCTCGACGGTGATGTTGTGCTCTCCCTGGTTGGTTATGTTGACGCTTCGGACGATGGCGTCGTATTTCGGGAAGATGGAATAGGACAGGTCTACCGCAATGGAGCTGTAGTTGTCGTACATCTGGACGACCAAGGTCGAAACATCCTCAGCGTCGCCAAAAGTTGCGGGCAAACCTGGCAAACCAGGCTTGCCTTGGATGACATGGTGCGATTTGTACCGGAGATCGCTGACGGTATATCCAGCGGATTGGCGAATGCGCACAGCCGGAACACGGAAATCGCCCCGACCGAGGTCGGGATACTCTCGCCTTACCCGGCCGGCCAACTCAACCCAACCGTTGATCCGGGGTTCTGCTAGCAATACGTCTTCCGTGGCTGCACCACCAAAGTGGTCGGTAATGAGGTCCCCTGTGAGCTCGTCGACATGGAACCGGTATGTTGTATGTTCGCCATTGAGCGCGAAGGATGTTCCATCAACCTCGATGCCTAGTAAAAAGTCAACTTCATAAACACTCATAGACGGGAGGAAGCGTTTTCAGTACTGACCAGTTGACCGCCCGCTAACTAAGTTCGTTAGAACCGCCGTCGAGGCGACGGCGCTGACGAGATGTTTGAGCGAGAAGGAGCCAAACATTTCGATAAAGCGACGCGACAGTATCTCTACTGCAAACATTGTAAACTTTGTTGCAGTCACGGTGGACTTTATACTGCGCCGATAACCTCCTCAAATCTGCACTTGGGTGCTGTATCCGTATCCCCCTCCACGTCACAACCCCGCAGAGTACAGCATCGGCCTGCAGCTCCTCGCCCTTTCGCCTTCTAGCACCGGCTCTATCTCGGCCAGGTCCAAATACGTGTAGGTTGTAAATCTTATCTTACATGTCAGCGTTATAACCGTTTGGTATATGTGCTGCCAATTCGCAAGGGACAGAAAACAAAACAAAGCTTTGCGGAGCCAGTGTGGGGAAGTCGTGGGGAAGTCGTTGCGGAGACGGTGCGGGGTTGTTGGGGATTGCCAACAGCTTATGAATTTAGAGTCGGAACTTCGCCTAACGGCCATTATATTCGGACCCATTTGAGTCGTCCCTGAAGGACATTATATCCAGCTCTTCCACCGGCTCTATCTCGGGGAGGTCTAACACATGGACCTAGACACGCAGGTTATAAGAATTCACACCTGTTAGCTTTATAACTATCTAGTACATAAGCTCCTAATGCGCAAGGAATAGCGACTGGGTGTAGAAACGTTGTTTTCCGCTCGCCATGAGCCAATCCACCATTAATTCATATCTGTTCCATAATGAGGTGAGCTGCAATGAAAGTTCTGCGTACTGCTACTCATAGAGAAGAGAGAGAGTTTCTCTTTTCAAGATGCCGAAGTCTTGGCGTGCGGGGTAGCAAAACAACATCGTTGGCAAGAGAGGAGGTGAACCTGCCTAGTGGATTATCACCTGCATCTGCATGGGCATTCATTATGACTTCGGAGCTCAGCTGCTATTGATGATCCCTCCGAGCGGCATTTACAATTAGAGTACAATACCCTGTAAGTTTTGTTATAACGCCGCTGCACGTTATAGTTAGAGCGAGCAATGTTGATGTTTGATTTAACAATGCGGGGTAGGACGCCCGTACTCTTCGGACTTGTACCTGGAATTGGCATAACTTCCTACAATTACGATTACCGGAACCCATACCCAATCTACTACTAGGGCGTCGCCCTGTTCGAGTATGACAATGACGCTGATGGCAACGGGAAT
Source organism: Pseudogymnoascus sp. 05NY08 (assembly GCA_001662605.1). Classification (NCBI taxonomy): domain Eukaryota; kingdom Fungi; phylum Ascomycota; class Leotiomycetes; order Thelebolales; family Thelebolaceae; genus Pseudogymnoascus; species Pseudogymnoascus sp. 05NY08. The sequence goes on along the minus strand of KV458796.1, from coordinate 154,942 downwards.
GCGGGCTGGCGTCACTGGTTTGATGTCAATATTTGCGGAGCCTTCCTGGGTCCGGCAGCTCTTCTAGAATTCATGTTCGCAGTGTAATGTAGACGAAATATCAAAACATATCAAATTAGCAAAAAAAGAGGCAGAAAACATACAACAGTGGGTATGCGCGAGACCGCATCAGCTAGGCGTAGTACTTCCAAAAACATAGTTCCCCGTTCTGATAAGATTCCCATTCTGAACCACTCTCTTGAACATTGCATGTCGAGCATCATGACAATGTAGGCCCCTAGACACACATTCCCCACAAAGATCGAAGTCCCCTTGCCCACAGACATTGCAATGGAAGTGAGAGTCGGTCGCATAAGTTCCACAATTATCACAAAATAACGCAAAGTGATTCAGGGATAAAAAGTCATTGCTCCTTCCTCGATCATTCTCCACATCAGTGACGATCTCGTTCTCATCCTTAGGCTGCACAAGTGGGAACAATTTCAGTAGCCTCGAAGCTGGCACTCGATGCCGAGGATCAGGAGAACGGCAAAAGTCGATGATTTGTCGGAAGTAGGCGGGTACGGACTTGTCTCCTACTGGCAAAATAATTGGATTGGCATGTTCACTTACGCAAGAGTATCTTGGCTGGAATTTGCATCCTATCCGACTACAGAATGCACCTGTCCACCAGTTTGGCTCATGTTCTGCGATCAGCCAGAGCAGAAGACCTAACTGGAACAGATCTAGTCGAGATCCTCTTAGCAGAGGATTTATGAAAGTATCCGAACCTTGCTGTAACCTCAACTCTGGTGGCAGGTATCCTTTCCCATCGAAGTCAAAGCGTGCTGCCGTTGGCCAGGGTACTAGTTTTGCATTGTCGTTTTCGTCCACACAAATACACGCTCCTTGCGTCAGGCTACCTACAACTAATCCTTGGGCGTGTATATCTGCAACACCTTCAACAATCTGCCTCGCCCATTTCTGCCGTCGGGCCCACGGAATCGGGACATCCTGTGGCTTCGTCATTTCCATCAAGTGGCACAGCGGCCCCTTTTTCGCATACTCATAAATATAGCTCTTGACCTGATTTCTCGTATCATCTAGCACCACACCTATAAAATCAAGCACCCTCTTAGATTCCCGAACACAATAAAGCGCCTGTAGCTCTTTATAGAAAATCTCGACGCCGTCATCATACGGCTTTCCTGGTGTCGAAAACGGCTTCTTTTTCTCTAGGCATTCCTTGCCTTCAACTCTAACAAGGAACAGCGAGGAGAGCATGTGGCGAAGAACCACAACTTCGCTCTCTAGAAATTGCGGGCAGCCGAGATCCTCGATGCTACAGACGAAGTCTTCAGGTCGGGTGGTCGGTTTCTCTTGCTCATCTTCGGTAATGGTAGCCTCGTCCTGGTTGAAGGTAACATGGCTGTTTCCATGGTCTTCTAAGTAGACAGAGACGCTTGTGACGCTATCATAGAACTGGATCGTAGGTAGGAAACTCTCAAATTCATTGTGTAAGGGAGTAGGTAAGTGCTTCAGTGTTGAATCAAGGCCTTGCCTACCGAGCTCTTGTGTGATTTCCCGTTGTCTAGGGTTGTTTTCGATGTACATGGAGATCGTTACTCGACACCACTTCCGCGGGGTTTGCGCATAGAGAAGGAAGTACTTGTTTATTTTTGTCGCGTTAGGCCCATTGAATGTCAGCACGGAAAGGACTGCGATCCGGGTACTGTAGAATCCCTCCACGCTGTAGACTTCTGGGAAGAAAGTAGAAGAACATTCGAAAAAACTGTCGGGCCCGTGGGAGGTCACTTCCGAGAGGCAGGAGTAGAACGTGCTCATCGTTTCTATGGAAAGACCCGAAGCGTATTCTCCTAAGCTATCAATTATATCCGTTGGGGGGGTGACCATTAAAGCCGAAGAGCCACTAGATGCAGGAGTTCCTCCGTGTTCCGAGTTTGCTCGATCTTCCTCTTCTGCTACATCATTGGTAAAAAGCTCACTTTCGTAGACAGAGCCTAGTTTACGGTTGGATATCTCGGCAGTGATAGCTCCTAAAAGCTGGTTTCCTTGCAGGGCCATCTCTTTCTGGATTTCAGCCCTGAGTTCTTGCATAAGTTCATGGCGAAGCCGCTCAAACTCCCTTTCGAGAAAGAGAGGCGAACTGTCAATCCAGTCAGTGATTTTTGCAGTTTCTAGTGCATGACTGTCTAGTCTCCTCTCAATTATCGATTTGGTAGACGTAGATTCTATTTTAATGTCGAGGGAAACGCTGTGGAGTTGATCGATGGCAGTAATGATACCTCTAGCGGCTTCTCCTGGTCTCAAAGTGGAAGAATTCCTTCCGCCTATTAGAATGACATTCTACAAATGCTTAAAGCTTTTAGAGAAATAACTCACAGAGTGGAGATGTTGATTGAAGCCGTCATTCTCACATTGATTTTCTGGATATCGGTCTTGAACTTGCTCACCTTCTTCCTGTCCCAAGTCCACTTCAAGCGACTTCTTTTCGATAACTTCGCATCAACCGGAGTAAAAGTATTACTTTGCTGAGGTCTAATCATCGATAGTTCGCCATCCTGACTATTAGACGCAGCTTCCGCAAGCTGCACATCATTCCTAACATTACTGTTTGCTAATGTAGCATACTTAACACACTTTGTCAAATACGCCTGCACCTCCTCAATCTTTTCCGTCGCCTTTTTCAAATCCTCAATTAAATTTGTCGATTCTCTTAACTCTGGTAGAAGGGGAGAGATATCGTTCGCAATGTTTGAGAGCCGCCTAAGCTCAGAAGCTAGCTCTTCAACTTCTTTTGGGACGATGCAGAGTGTTCGAATAGTCTTAAAACTGCTAATTGCAGCGGTAATGACTGCTATTGCTCCTGCGCTTATTGATAATGGATCCATGGTTGCTTTTAGATAGTATCATATCCTCAAAACAATTCACGCTGTCTTAGATACTCCTGAACAGGTTTGCTCACTTGTCGTAGATAGTTGAGCCTCCTTCCTCCTTCCCCTTCCACCCGGATAGTAGAAGAGCGATATATCTAAAGGCGCCCTATATCGAATCCTTGCATGGAAGGATTTACTTACAAGGATAGGATTACGCAAACGCCCGAGGCAGTGCAATGAAAGGGGACACTGAGACCACATGAGGTGAATGGTGGCACCAACCAGCAGGGATTAATTACGCCTCAATAACCTCTCAACTACAGCCTTGCAATTCTGTTCTGCCACCTAGATTTCGCTCTTCGTGGGACAGATTTTAAGACCTCTCCAGGCACCCAGCTAGATTTTCTGTACTCCATAACTCTTGTGCTCGATACAAATGTGAGTTAAAACGCAGCTCTATGTTTGAAGGAAAAAGCTAATGTGATCTAAAATACAGCACAAGCCTCAAAAAAAGGGAATTTCGATCGATACTATCAGTAACACAATCATAAATATGGACTCTAGTGTGGAAAGCAGTAGAAGATCTAGCATTGATAGCATGCACCCGACAGATCATCAACCCATTAAAGAAGCTACTCAACAACCATTCTCCATCTACCCCGCTTCTCGGGCAGCACACCCCGATATAAAGATTAAGCGTCAGCCATGGAAAGATTTCTGCATTCCTGGTGCTGACTTTGAGACGAGGGATGGGAAGATGGTTATTGCCTGTGTGCCTACCCATGATTTTGGGACCAATCTTGGGGGGTACTAGACTGGGTTTACTTGATGGTACTCTAATGCTAGGGTTATGTGATGAAGTTACGGAGAGAAATTGGTGCTTCTTAATTTGAGTTTAGTACTGTGAGTAGTATATAGGATACATCAGTGTTATTACTTTCCTAGTTTTATACCTGAGGTAGTACTACATATATCATTTAACTATCAGCAACACTTAGGGCATTTGCTAGAGTAAAAACGTGCAAAGAAGATCAACATCGAGATATGGATGGGCTAGACCAGTTGCCACATATGTATCTTCATCACATACGAGCTACTGTCAAATTTTTATTTACTTCCGTGAAATGACAATTGTTCGCGTCTCGACACTTCGACGTGGAAGTGCATTTGGCTCCCGTGTATTAATGAACGAAACGTGAGGACAATCTATGCTTTGTTAACACTCCTGTATTCATATCGTGGGTTGTACATACACTGAGCTCCTCCTTGCGGGAAAGTGTCATACATCAACATCATGAATGGCTCTTTCGCGGACTGATTTTCTAACCAACACTACCATAGATAAGCATTTAGGCCAAAACATCTCGAATTTTACTTGAAGTACTCACCCAGCGTTGTTCTGGGTTATGTAGCAAATAATATACTTCGCCTGCCCCTACCGGTATAATTCGATCAGCAGGCATCAAATCATCTGGATCTACAGTCCGATAATCGCAAAACGTCAAGGGCCTATCCTTCGCTACTGGGTTTAGTGTCCTCCAGGTGCTTTAGTTTTGTCAGTCCGGGGAAGTAAATTATTGAGGCTCTACAACCTACTTGACAATCCGATATCTATAATCAGGAGAGCAGTACTGATGTTTCACATCTTCTGGAAGGTGTCGGTTTATCATCGCGGGACCTGACGTGGCTGTGACATCTGTAATTTTTATAAGAAAGTGGTCTAGTCGAGATAGTAGGCAACCTACCATTGTGGACACCTCGAGCGGGGCCTTGGACGAGTAGGGGGTCAAGTAAATCGAGCTCGCTTCGTTCCCATTTAACATTTTCTCGAAGCTGAATTATGGTTAGCTTGAGGAAGAGCTGCCTGGAAAGAGGGTTTCTCACAGCTAGGTCATAACAAAACGCAAACTCAGCACCTAATGCCTCTTTCAACAACCCCTCCGTCTCACGCCTATAAGCAACAACACTTTCCACTGTCTCTAAATTCTTCACCTTACTCTCATGATCTAAGACCTGAAAACCACATTCATCAATTTTGTAGTTCTGGATATCGGGCCGGATGTCGTGAATGGTAGTGTCGTAACTTTCCCATTCTAGATTGTTGAGGCGTTTCCCAGGTGAGAGTTTGTGGATGGGGTGTGATGGTGGGAGAAGTGCTAGATATGGCTTTTCGTCTTCGTAGAGGGGTAGGTTGGCAAGGTGTTCGAGTATTGCTTCGATGTCTGGCATTATTTGGGGTAGAAGGCGGAAGAGGGAAAGTTGGTGCGTTGAATGATGAGGTTGACCTTTGTGTGAGAACGGATCAGTAAGTAGTAACTGTTGGGGGGAAACGGGCATTCCCATGGGATGCGTCGGGCTTTTACGCCCAAAAATACAGGGTTTTTCCTAGGTGGTTGTCCGGCTCACCGGTTGGTCCACGAGTTAATTGGTGGCGCCATACTAGAAGTCACTGACTAGGTTCAGCTGAGATAGGAAAGCTCAGCTCGTTTGAAGCTGCAAATAAAAGAGGTACCAACTAGGCCAAATAGTCACATAACACAACTGAAGGTCGATTTCTTGCTGTGCAATTGGAAATATACAACTTCTTTTATGTGTCAAGTAGCATTATGAACGGCGTACTGTAGCTGACTATGTAATTGCCCTTCTTGTAAAACCTAGGACACAGCCTAGTTACCACATACTCCCATATTCTTTATGCCGAAACGTCACCCATCTAGACATCACAGGACTTCCTATTGGAGGTGGCTGAGGCGTGTGGTAAGAAATGGGTTGATTGATATCATCCCCGCCCCGCTCTAGTGATTCACTTCCAAGTCCGACTGCATCATACCCAAGCCTCGACCGTCCAGCTCCGAGGAACAGAACCATATGAGCTGGTCGTGCACCCATCTCGTACAAGACGTCAAAGTCCAACTTTGTGATTGAGGTCGCTGCGCTGGTGCAGTAATCAAAGATCGACCTGAATGTTCCTGACGATAGGGTGACACTCTGCAGAGAGAGCTCGCTGACTCTCGTCCGCTTGATGAATGCAAGCAAGTTAGCCTCTGTAGCATAGATACCCCGAAGCGTAGAACGAGTCAGGTTTGGCAGACTATTTAGGGTGACGAGATGTTGTAGGAGTCGCTCATGGCACCAGTCCCTAGGCGATGGCAGTCCTTGAAGCTCCCCGCGAAGGCGAAAGTAGTGGAGTTCGAAGCTCTCAAGATTCTTCAAGAGTTGAAAGAGACTTGCGAGTCCGGTAAAGTTTCTTTCATATTGAGCTATGGATACGTCTTCTCCGTCGTGGTGATTTCTTTGAGATCCTCGTGTTGTCCCGTTATCAGCTATGACATGCCCGTATTCGTCTTCGTCAAACTTGAAGACTCGGTTAGAAAGGCTAATGGAGAATGATCGCATGGACGAGAGAGACTCGGTCAGGCCCTCGCTGTCCCAATCGACCTTGCTGAGTGCATTGGAAGGTAAGCTGCGCCGCTGCTGTCCTGGGCCATTAAACAAGTTGAGACTCTCGATTCGCAATTGGCTTGTCGCCAAGGCTCTGAAAGTAGTCTGAAATGCGTCCACCGCTGCCTCCGACAAGCGTCTCCAGTCATATGCTGCGCGCGCATTCGCGGGCTGAATATTCGCTTTGAGATCGGCGGGGACCGCTACCTTGAGTGACAGCGACGCAAGCCTTCCAGTGGGACCATTTCTTTTGAGCGCGATAAAGGACTGGCTGAGCAAAGAGTCTTTGTTTTCCCGCCATATTTGCAATCTTCCTTGCCGTGTTCGTCGGGGTGCGTCACCATCACCACCGGCAATACTGGTTAGAGCCAGTTCCTTTATAAGACAGTAGAGTCCCCCAGCCTGCGTTCCCTCAGCACATGCACGAAGCGCCCGTTCCGTTAATTCAACATGTTTCGATTGGAACAAGGCCTTGACACCATGTGTTGAGGAGGATTTGATTGATAGAGTCTTGCAGCTTAACCGGAGGTTGCGGATGGCATCCGGCTCCAGGTGGTTGACTATCTCGTTGATTATATCAAACGTACAGTTTTCAATTAAAGAACCCATTATGCAAGCGTCAACTTTTTAGCTCTTGAGCTAGAATAGATAGATGGATGTGATATATTGATGGGAAAGGAGCGGTGGTAAGCTGTCTCCTCTTTGCTCATCAAATCGCATTGATGTAAGTTAAATCGGATGTGATCATTTGAACCAACAGGTCGCTTTGCTCACAGTCAGAGTAAGCGACTTGCGTTGGCAACCACCAAATGTGTCAAGTACCTCTATATAGTCGTTTACCCAAGACTATAAGTGCCATCAAAGGATGAATGAGGTGGGATGTGGATGGGGGAGGGATGAGGTTTGTGAATTGTCATCTTATCATGGGATTTCAATGCTGGAAGCGGCAGTGGTCGAAGTGAAGATCATTTTATTTCTCCTATAGTCTATATATCCGCTATAAAATGCGGTAAATTCCAAAGCCAAACACCGCCCAATGCCAATACCATACAACACCCACCATACAATTACAGATGCCATGCATGCACTATCTATACAAGATTCATACCTCGTCTATTTACTCTTCCTCTGGCGGTGACCACACCTCTATCTGCTTAAGGATAGTTTGATACAAAAACAGCATACAGCCACTCTGGACGCTTGTCCATAAGAAGCGGGGACCCACACCGCGGAACCATCCGGCGAGCCCTTCAGTCTTGTATATCAGTTTGAGGCCGGTCAAGACCGAAGAGGTGTCGAGGTTGATTGAACCTGGCCGAGGGGTATATGTCGATGGGGACGAGGTAGAGATTGATCGTTTCTGCTGGTTTATTGTTGCCTGGGTCGCCGTTGCCGCGCTAGCCGGAACATGCTTGGTCACAGGCGTCGAGAGCTTAAGTGGCACCGCGGGCGAGTTGACCTGCGTCTGGATGCGTGTTTTGACAACGTCGAGGGGACATGTGATGACACCAGCCAGTCCACCAGCTGCAGCTCCGGTTGCAAGTTCTAACGGTAACCCGATATCTCTACTGCCCTTCCATTGGCGGGACCACGTCTGGCATTGTTCGTAGAATGCGAACTGCAATGCCGAGAAGGGAAGATCTCTAAAAATAGTCGCCTTATAACCATAATACAGAGCAGAGAACCCTTCTTGTCGAATTATTGTGCGGGCAGCATCGGCTGTACCGCGGTAATTATACCCGGAATTGAAATAAGGGTTCTTGTAGCGGCCCTGGAGCTGTAGTCGTGTCTTGAGGACTTCTGAAGGAACGTAAACGAATGACGCTGCGAAATCGGCAATAAATCCTGCAAAAAGAGTCAGCATATGTTCGTTATCCACGGATTTTTGAAATGCTCACCTCCTGTCAGGTACGCCACCTGCGGCCTGACTCCTGCGTCTATCAAATAACGCTTGCTGTACTCATATGTGCCAAAGAATATCAGGGTTCCTGGAAAAGAACCCAACAGTGCCGGGAGCACACCACCGTACAACCCTCGCCGTATGCCCTCCTGCTTCCAGATCGTTGAGTATGCCGATGCCATAGATGTGTATTTCGGCGGCATGTGCGGATCGCCCTGCTGGCGCGTTTTCACGGTATCCAAAGAATGCATCAGCAAATCTCCCGTCGTCCCTCCAATACCTCCAGCTATCATAGCCTATAAAAAATCAGTATTCGTCTCCACAACCCATAACGAGCGCATCCCGAACGTACATGAAGGTATGGTGGGCGTCCCTCCTCCTTGACATCTTTCTGTGCCATGGCGTCCGATTCTGCCGCATGCAACCGTGATTGCCTATGTGCGAAGCCGAGCTCTTCATCTGACAGCCCATCATCTCCAAAGTTTAACTTGCTTCGTTCTCTTTCCACGGCAGGTGATCCCGAGAACAGGTTGGCTACGCGAGAGGCCAGGGACATGGCCCTTCCTCAGCTCGTGGAGGTGACGTCTTCAGATGTCTGGGATCGGTCCAATAGTGCGCGAGTAGCGACAATTGGCAGTCGGGGTCGAGGGGTCGAGGGGAAGTGGTGGGCTCTATAATGCGCAAGTAGCTCTTGCGATGCGAATAATTCTTGGCCTTCAGTTGAGCGTCATTTCACGCTAGTGCGTTGCTGGTTCGTAAGGCGGTCAGAAATTTATCGGACGTGATTGGCCGAGGCTCAGCTCCAGCGACCGGTTTTGCCGCAATATTTCGGAGATGGCAATAACCAGAGGGGGATTCCAATAATTAATTTTTGTCTTTGATATGGATATTTTATGTTTTATGAGGTCGAATAGCACGGCGCTGTACAGAATATTGTAGTGTAATTATTAATCCTGTCAACATGAATACATTTTATGATACGCTATAGTACAGTCATACCCGGCAGCGCCGGTGTTTAATATAATGCCGCCCTTCTAGAAGATGCTATCCTACAACGACACTGTTCCATCAACCTCAGCCTGTCTCTGCACCCTCAAAAGTCTCTGTGATAGATACTATGGGTTGGGATGTCCTCTGCCTGATCACAACGCAGAGCCCAACCCGCAATGGCGGTTCTTTCTCCATTGTAGGTCGCTCGGGTCCGCTCGGGGCAACTCGGACATAGCGAACAGTATTACATGCAGCGCTCCGAGGTCCCTCATATTTTACGATCCGAGGTGGTGATAGTATAGTAGCGGCATATGCCTTGCTCGACGCCGCCCTTCGGTATAGAAACCGTGTATATCCCTTCCAGCCCCATCGTATTCATCGCTTCGCCTTGATGACCCTCGTCTTTGGCTTCCATTCCCACCAATTGATAGGGCCAAAGGTTCGCCACGGCCAGAGCGCATATGTAACTCGTCCTGTAACCAGATTCATAGGGATTGGCCCATAAGTGTTGCTATCCAGGGTTTCTTTTCCGTAATGGCCACCATCGCCTTCAACCCAGATATGGCCTGCTGGAACTGTAGCACGAGGGTTTGGAAACGGCTTTCGAGTGAAAACAACATCGCCTTCAAGGCCAATCACACGTTTGACGGCTTCGACTTCGGGGTGGGCTGGGCTCCTAGTAACATATATTAGCCCTCGTTCCCAGAGACGTTTATCGATTCGGACGCAACGAACCAGAATGATACAATCATTCCTCTCCTCAAACCTTCCAATGGCTCCCATTTGTTCTTCCAGCAAGCATCTTTCTTCGTAGTTCGATTGATATCGGTGTTTATATACGGATACATTGAACCGCCCTGGATCCATACGACGTCGCCTACATTCGAGTTAAACCATATAACAGCTGGTATCCATGTTATAAAATTGAAAAGGATAAATGATGTTTGCTTTATGAATGGGCCGCGCGCGCGAAAACGATTTAAAAGAGGCGGCAGCCGCCCTAGAGCCATGTTTGCGATGCCTTGCTGGGTGACTTGAATTTCTGGGTATGTGAGGCTGAAATATTGAAGGGCTCGGTTCGATATGGTCGGCTACATCGTAGCCTTGCATGACATAAGCCGCCACATTTTGAGTCTCATCCCATGTGCACTAGAAGCATATTTACGATTTATAGGATTTTTCAATTTAATGGTCATAATGTACTTCATTTAGATTCATGTGCGTACCGCTGCCATGTCTAAGCGCCTGCAATGCAGACCGGCCGAGATTCGCCAGCATGAGTTTCAGAAAACTTTTAACTCCCATTTCCCAAATCATCTTACCGTGCCCTCGATCGCGTTCTCGTCGCTCTCGCTCATGCTCTCGTCTCCGCTGACCTCCTCGTTCTCCCGGGCGCGCTTCTCCATCAGTGCTTGCAGCTCGGCGTCGTCGTTCTCGGTGACGGCCTTTGGCTCCATCTTGACAGTGCAGCTACCTCCGTTTGCCTCGATGTTCTTCTTAATGTCGATAATGGCGGCCTCCAGCGTTGCAATGCCCAGGTGCTTCTCCAGACATGTGCTTGTGAGGACGTAAAGAGGAGGAGAAACAAGCTTGACCTTAACTTGAGTGTCGGCGGTGTTGCGGGCCTCAGCGGTCCGTAAGGCGTTCTTGACGGCGTCGATACCCTCGTAACCGAAACATGTAACCTCGACATCTGCTCTGACCTTCGTTGGCTGGGGAGTCAGGCGCTTTCCGATATATGACTTAATCTCGTCTGCAACCGCATCGTTCGGGAACGAAACATCAGCCCACACGTCGGGGTTTCTAGTACTGTTAGCTTATATTCGTATTGTAACTGAGATTTGGAAGGCGTACGTGATAGAGAGCTTGAAAGCATCCACGGCGTGGCCGTATTTCTTGTTCAGCGGCCATCCGATGCGCTCGTACAGGTCCTCGATAGGAGTCTTGGTCTTCTCTGCTACGTGGCGCATAATCGAGTGAACCATTTTGCTCTTGTTGTATCGCTCCTCACACTTCACAATATCCTCGGGAGAAACACGGCGCTTCGACAGATCGATATATCCTATCCAGAGATCCGCAATCAGCTTCACGCCCACTTCAGTGAGGGGTAAAAAAGGTGCCACTTACCCTTCTCCTTGTCCACTCTGAGAACAACGACGACCTCATTACGTCCGACACGGATGAGTTTTTGAATACTTCTGATACGTCTTCTGGACAACTCGGAAAGTAGAATCATGCCATCGATGTTATCGTATTCCAGGAGCTTGACGTAGGCACCCATCTCGGCGATCTTTTGAAGGAACCAGTCAGTTCAAACTCATTGGCCCAGTTTCCAAATCGTCCTTACCTGCTTGACATTCACCATGACAAAGCTGTCAATCTCCGGGAACTTCTCCTCATAGAATCGGCAGTTTGTTAGCGACATCTTCGCGGTTTTGCGCTGCGCGGCGCGGTTCGACTGAGAGGTTGTTTTGTTTCGTTTAACTTGTCTGTTTCGATTATCCGGTGAATATTGGTTATCGTAGTTGCTGTTGTTGTCTGCTGAGAGGTTGAATGACCAGCAGAAGTGAGTCAGTTGGAAATATTCACGTCGACGATACAAATCGGTCCCGCATCGTCAATTTCGCATTTGGTGGCATGGTGCTCCACTTTTGGTTAGCCCCGCCACAGCTCGCTTATTTTTCAGTTGGGTAGCTTTAGTTCGGCTCAAAGGGAATTCCCTTCTTTTCCGAAGCTTGCTTGTGCTTTCTTTCTGTTTTAAATATTTCACCACCAAGCTTCAAGTTGCTGTATGAAACCAGTAGCTGAGGCAATGGAACCGTCTTAGCTTTGCTTCATAGGCTGACGCTGAGAAGCCTGTCAGTCTATACTCCCCTTTTTTACAAATTTCAAATTCGACCGATCAAGATGTCGACTTTGGAAGCTCTGTCGGCGTCTACCACGTCCTCGGGGATAGCTTCGAGTCTCCCGAGGCTGGCAGCGACGGCGGGCTCAAAGCTATCTGCGGATATGTCTTCACCACCGCCATCCTCGTGGCTTGGGCTCTTGGTACACCTCATCATATCCATCGTGAAGGTGATACCTATCATCTTGTACTGGGTAATCACCTTCACGACTTTGACGCTCCCGTCATGGCTCTTTACCCTGTTCTCCACGAGCCTCACATTCACACTGAATGCCACAACTGTGTAAGTTACAACATTTGTACTATTTCCAGACCCACACTAATTCTTTATTATAGAATGTTGATAATGCTCGCGCTATTGTCTACGCTCAGCTGGTTTGTGCGGTACAGATACCTGAATATGTACGCCCGGCTTCCTCCGGAGCCACAACGCAAAGAGCCCAAAGTAGATTTATTTCCTGATACACAGGAGGAGGGTACCAAGTCGGGTCTATCAAGCTATCTTGACGAGTTCTTGAGCGCTATCAAGGTGTTTGGCTATTTGGAGCGCCCTGTCTTTCACGAGTTGACGCGCTCGATGCAAACCCGGAAGCTCATTGCCGGGGAAACTCTTAACTTGGAAGAAGAAAAGGGTTTCTGTTTGGTAGTTGACGGATTAGTGGAGATTTTCGTCAAGTCTCCCACCAAAGACAACAATGCTGATAGCGACGCATCTCACAATGGGGATGTATTCTATTCCGATAGCGATGAAGAACGCCACGAGGGTGGTGGGCACCAAGGCTACCAACTCTTGACTGAAGTTAAGAATGGAGCGCCGATGTCCTCATTGTTCTCTATCCTGTCATTATTCACGGAAGACATCAAGCTCCGTCATACCGAAGATGATGAAATGGATTTAAATCATCCTACTGGACGCGGTGATCACTATCGATCTGCCTCAGATGTGGACCACAACCGCGGGTCACCGCCTTCACTGGCCGGTAGCCCACCGGGGAATAGAGCCCAACAATCACGAGCCGAGACTCTGAGGCGTGAATTTCAAGATTCTGTTCAGTCCGACCCCTCTGGCCTTCCAAACATCCCACCGATGTCTCTGGATCCGTCAGAGACGCCTCGACCAGAACGGCCAAAGCCAAGGAGGGCAAAGTCAAACTCGGTGCACCCAGACATCATTGCAAGAGCTAGGGTCGACACTACAATTGCCATCATTCCTGCTAGTGCCTTTCGTCGCCTTACCCGTGTTTATCCCAAGGCCACTTCTCATATTGTGCAGGTTATTTTGACGAGGCTCCAGCGTGTCACACTGGCCACGGGCCACTCTTATCTTGGATTGACGGCAGAAGTCCTGCGCACAGAGCGACACATGAACAAGTACACAACATATGAGCTGCCAAACTTTCTCCGTGGCAGTGCACTGGGCCGCCTCAAAGAAAAGTTCATTAGGGAGAGGGAACGGATTGGACCAGAAGATTCACGTAAAGGCATTGCTCTACACAACGCTAGCGCGGGTCGGAGACGCCGGTCTAGCACCAGTCTTCGCAAGGAGGCTACCATGCATGCCCTTGGCGCTAAAACGGTAGCCACTCCTCCAACCCAAGCTCCAAATGTCGATGAAGTGGCAAGCCCTAGCCCGGGTGACCTTCTTACAAATATCCACATTTCTAGGACAGGTGGCCGACGGCATTACCATGTCGGTGGCCCAGAGCAATCGACACCTAATGCGCAAGGTTCCGATGTCCTGAGTCCTTTAACGGAGAAGACGTTTAACCCGTTTGCGTCTCCGGTGGTGCAGCCCCAACTCCACCGACAAGAGTCAATCGACGAAGATGGAATCTTTCGTGGCTCTATCCTCGAGTGTATATTCAAAGCGATCGGTCTCACCACCACTCAAAGTGCATTACGCATGGCCGACTCGGTGGAAGCTTCTCCCTACCTGCACTCCATGGACCAGAGAAAACCAAAACCTGCCTTTAATAACGCCTTCGGGTTTATTGACCCATATGAAGGTTCAGGTGATGGCGATACGGAATCGGTTACCTCAAGTACCACCAGCAATTTTGTTACGGTTAGCAGTCAAGGACTTGCGACCGAACTGAGGGATGAGGTGGAAATAGTTTACTTTCCGAAAGGCTCTGTCCTTGTCGAGCAAGGCGAACGCAACCCTGGGCTTTACTATGTGATTGACGGCTTCCTGGATGTGGGAATTCCTAATGACGATACCGATGATTCGGAATTTCTTGGCCGGACAACGAAAAGTTCGAGCTTCACTTCACAGAAATCTAGCCAGTTCAGAGGCTCTTCTCGAGGGTCAAAACCGAATACTAGGGCAAAGCGCCCAGATTCGCGAAGGCGTAAGAGTTCGGGACGTACAACCCTCTCACTCATTAAGCCGGGAGGAATTGCGGGATACATCGGCACAATCTCATCATACCGGTCGTTCATTGATGTAACAGCCAAGACCGACGTATATGTGGGCTTCCTACCGAGGTCTTCACTGGAAAGAATAGTGGAGAAGTACCCTGTTGTGCTACTCACTATGGCAAAGCGTCTCACGAGTTTGCTACCAAAGCTGATCCTCCACATTGACTTTGCCCTGGAATGGGTACAAGTAAATGCTGGCCAAGTCATATACCACCAAGGCGACGAAAGTGACGCAATTTATATTGTGCTTAATGGTCGCCTTAGAGCTGTTCTTAACAATGACGACGATTCTGAAATGAAGGTCGTCGGAGAGTATGGTCAAGGAGAAAGCGTTGGAGAGCTGGAGGTGATGACCGAGACTTGTCGATCTGCGACGTTGCACGCAATCCGAGACACTGAGCTGGCAAAATTCCCAAAGACTCTTTTCAATAGTCTTGCCAAAGAACACGCTGGAATCACCATCAAGATTTCCAAGATCATTGCGTCGAGAATGAGAGCTTTGATAGAGGACCCGGTATTCATCTCTGGGAACGAGAAGGCAACGGCAGCTACAAATGTCAAGGTCTCATCGACTGGCAATCTGAGAACGGTTGCCATTGTCCCTGTCACAGGAGGTGTCCCAGTTGTCGAATTTGGAAGCCGTCTGATGAATGCACTCACCCAGATTGGGGCTCCGAATGGTGTTACTTCTCTCAACCAAGCTGCGATTCTTAACCACCTTGGTAGACATGCGTTCAGCCGTATGGGAAAGCTGAAACTTTCTCAATACTTGGCAGATCTTGAGGAGAAGTATGGGCTGGTGCTCTACATTGCAGGTATGTTCGACATTTCATATTCCCCCTTGCGTATTTCTTTTTGTAGAATGATGAGGAACTTTTTAACCCAGAGGTCTCGATGAAGACTAAAACTTAACAACTCTAATTTTTTCCTGACTACAACCATATTCTTACTATAATTTTATAATTGTTACGCAAGACAGCAGCTAACTGAGTTTGCTACAGATACCAATGTAAATTCACCGTGGACCCAAACGTGTATTAGTCAAGCAGATTGCATTCTATTGGTTGGCATTGCAGACTGGTCTCCCGCAATTGGGGAATACGAACGGTTCATGCTTGGAATGAAAACAACAGCTAGGAAAGAGCTGGTTCTCCTGCATGCGGACAAGTTTTTGGCTTCTGGTCTTACAAGATCTTGGCTGCGTAACCGTGATTGGATCAATGGTGGCCATCATCATGTACAAATGGCCTTCAGCACAGACACAGTTCCAGTCCACCCACAAACCCGACGCTTCGGCTCTGCGCTGAAGCACAGAGTTCAAATTATTCAAGCCGAGATCCAAAAGTACACGTCACGCAAAGTCCGACAAACCCCTCTGTACTCTGCCGATACCCCTTTCAAGGGCGACTTCCACAGAGTTGCACGAAGGCTGTGTGGCAAGTCTGTCGGGCTTGTACTTGGAGGTGGTGGTGCTCGCGGGATTGCTCATGTCGGTATTATCAGGGCGCTCGAGGAAGCTGGAATACCTATCGATATTATCGGTGGAACATCAATCGGCTCTTTTATCGGCGCTTTGTACGCTCGAGATGCAGACGTGGTACCTATGTATGGTCGTGCCAAAAAGTTCGCTGGCCGGATGGCAAGCATGTGGCGTTTCGCTTTGGACTTGACATATCCTTCGGCATCATACACTACTGGACACGAATTCAATCGTGGAATCTTCAAGACATTTGGGAACTCACAAATCGAAGACTTCTGGCTTGAGTTTTACTGTAATACCACAAACATCAGCAAGAGTCGATCCGAAATCCACACCAGCGGCTATGCATGGCGATATGTTAGAGCGTCGATGTCGCTGGCCGGTCTACTTCCTCCACTTTGCGACGAGGGTAGCCTGCTTCTCGATGGTGGCTATGTGGATAATTTAACGGTTTCGCACATGAAATCCCTGGGAGCCGACGTTATCTTTGCCGTGGACGTGGGAGCGCTTGACGACGATACCCCCCAGAACTTCGGGGACTCGCTTTCTGGATTCTGGGCAATCGCGAACCGCTGGAATCCATTCTCGGCATATTCCAACCCACCCACGCTGTCGGAGATTCAAGCCCGTCTAGCGTACGTGTCAAGTGTTGACGCGTTGGAACGAGCTAAAACGACACCTGGATGCCTTTACATGCGTCCGCCTATCGATGCCTATGGAACCCTGGAGTTCCAAAAGTTCGATGAGATTTACGAGGTGGGATACAAGTTTGGCCAGGAATATTTGGCAGATATGCGGGAGAAGGGCATTCTGCCATTGATGGATGAGACGGAAGAGAAGAAGGCCTTACGGCGGACAATGGCTCCACGGAGAGCGAGTATATAGTTATAGTTGTGTTTTATGTCTATACTTTCGGAGCCGGCCGCTAGAATAGACGATCCAGCAATCAATGATACCCATCAAGCATAACATTATTATCTTACCTAATTCATCTTCAATGGATCTTATGTGTCACTTCCTACTTTTTTATCGCGCCTCCCCTTCCAAGACCTGTTTCAAAGAGTGGGTGTGGTCCTCGGTAACTGATAATACATTGCAAGCGACTGGGCGGCGGAGCACGCCGGTAACCGTTAACTATGCGGGTCTCGGTCCCTCACCTCAACAGTGATAAACGGAACGACCATGTAACATAAGAAGGAGGCTTCCAAACAAACCAAAGGAGTTTACACACAATATATAGTTACCCGTTAGAGTGTATATAGTTACGGTCGGTATCTGTAACCGTTGATATTGCTATCGTACGGTATTGAGCTGGATTTGCGGACATTGGCATTACCTAACACGGTTCCCCATACATTGTATAACACGCCATCATGAGTGGAAAGGTAGTAGAGAAGACGGTCTACCTAGGCACGTTTGCTCACAGCAAGAGCTTGAAGGAGCTGGAGATAGCCCACGATGCTGCCATTTTTGTGGACGAGAGCGGCAAGATCGTGGCCGTCGAGAGGGGTGTCGCCGACGAGGCCGCGGCGAAGAGCTTCTTCCCCAAGCTGAACTGGACCGAGAGCCAAGAGAAGCCAATCCAGATCATCAAATCCAAAGAGGAGCAATTCTTCTTCCCGGGCTTCATAGGTAACATATCACCCTCCCCCCCCCCAGCGGCTCTCGAACCCCCCAGCTAACCAAACCCCCAGACACCCACATCCACGCCTCCCAATACCCCAACGCGGGCATCTTCGGCAAATCCACCCTCCTAGACTGGCTAAACACGTACACCTTCCCCCTTGAATCCTCCCTCTCCGCCCTCCCCACCGCCCATCGCGTCTACGGCCGCGTCATCGCACGCACCCTCTCCCACGGCACCACAACCGCCGCATACTACGCCACCATCTCCGTCCCCGCCACTAATCTCCTCGCAGACCTCTGCCTTGCCGCGGGGCAGCGCGCACTCATTGGGCGCTGCTGTATGGATTCTCTCGCGCCGGACTATTACCGCGATGCTGGGCCGGAGGAGAGTATTGCGGACACGAAGGCGACTATTGCGCATATTGCGTCTATCGACCCCACGCACGCGATTGTCAAACCGATCATCACCCCCCGCTTCGCACCCTCGTGTTCGAGCCAGCTACTGACTGGGCTGGGGAAACTGCAGAAAGAGACGGGGTTGCCGGTGCAAACGCACATCTCGGAGAACAAGCGCGAGGTCGACCTCGTTGCCCAGCTATTCCCGGAATCGAAGAGTTACGCCGAGGTATACGATTCCCACGGCTTGCTGGGGCCGAAGACTGTGTTGGCGCATGCGGTGCATATTACGGATGAGGAGAGGGCGTTGATTAAAGCGCGCGGGGCGGGGATTAGCCATTGTCCGGTCAGTAATGCGGCGCTGTCTAGTGGGATGGCGGCGGTGAGGACGTGGTTGGATGATGGGATTAATGTCGGCTTGGGGACCGATGTGAGTGGTGGGTACTCGCCGTCGGTGCTCGAAGCAGTGAGGCAGGCGCTGTTGTGTAGTCGCAACTTGACGATGGGGGAGGCGGGGGAGGAGGCGGAGAGGAGGAAGTTGAGTGTGGAGGAGGCGCTGTATTTGGGGACTCTTGGGGGCGCGAAGGTGGTGGGGATGGAGGGGAAGGTGGGCGCGTTTGAGGTGGGCATGGAGTGGGATGCGCAGCTGGTGGGGATGGAGGAGGTTGGGGTGGAGGGAGGGTTTGAGGGAGAGGATGGGGGCCCGGTGGATATCTTTGGGTGGGAGAGCTGGGAGAATAAGCTGGCGAAGTGGGTGTTTAATGGGGATGATAGGAATACTTTGGCTGTTTGGGTTCAGGGGAGAATGGTGCACCAGCGGAGATCTTGAGAGGGGTTTGTGGATGAAGGGCTACTAGTTATTGCTGGTGGCTAGCTTGTGGATTTCAATGTTCAAGTAGATTATTAGAAGGTCAACTACTCATATGCCGACTATCACTCCGAATTGTTTCTTAAGCCACTACCCGTTCTATAACCATCCAGCGTGTCACTCCCCTCCCTCCTCTCACCACTCGACAGGCTCCCAGTCCTCCCACGTAACAGTGTCATCCCATCCCCGTATTCCCCCCTCTAACCCCCACTGCCTCGCCAACACCTCTCTCAACCGATCAGTCTTCATTTTCTTGTCCTCCCACACAATCTCCCTCTCACATTGTCCCCAGTCTTTATCCCTATTACTAGTCAAAAGCGCCCCCCTCCACATCTGAAACGCAGTCCGATGACAAGCCCCGCCATCCACATATACAAGCCTTAGCTTCCTGAGCGACCCCTCCCCCACCAACTGCCACAACTCATCAAGCGTCTCCATCATCCGCGAGATCTCCATAGCCAGCAGATCCCACACATTTCCAATTATCATCTCGACTTGCTGCACATCCAGCCTAGCCTCGCCAAGGTACGTGAGCACCTCCCTCGTAGCGCCATAGTCTGGGAAGACGATCGTGTTTCCACTCCAAAGACGGGCAGAGGTCTCAGCGTAGAGCTGGCGGCTGACAAGAGGGAGGGACTGGGCGAGCGGGAGGAGAGACGGGGAGAGTAGGGCAGCACTTGTAGAAGCACAGGGGACGAACTGGAGGACCTTGGAGAAGATGTCGTAGTGGCTAGTGGCATTGGTGTCCCGCCGTTTACGGCGAGTGCCGGTCCAGATGGTGAGGGATGAAGGGATAGAGTCCGGGGAGGCAGGGTAGTGGACAGGGAGGACGCGATGGGTGGGAGACACGAGGCAGTGGTTCCAAATCTGCTCTCGGATTTCGGCAGGGAGGGTGAGTAGGGTGGGTGGCATTTTGGCCGATCAGTGGTTGACCAGGCTGTGTGGTGATCAGCATCCAATATACGTAGAATGGCGCTGGACTCCAAAGCACACCAAGGAGAAAACAGGGAAATTGAACTGGTAAGAAGCTAGGAAGCCTAAGATATACCTCTTTTGCAGTGGCGAAGTCTCGCAGTTTGGTCTGGCTGTGTGTTGTACGTGCAGTACAGCACGCCTACGGCAAGCCCCTCTCTGTAGTAAAATGAACATCCAGACTCGCCCGACACGCCCAGATAAGCACCAAAGGCTTACAACTTAAGAATAAAACACGGAAGCTGTGTTTTTTTATCGATATAGCGCGAAGACGAAATGCTTCTTCGCTCTGTTTCTTACAGCTAGAAAGGCAGCGTTATCATCGACCGGATCGGACCATCGCTTCTTCCGTCCTCGAACAGGGAAGCCGATAAGTGAGAACTTCTAGCCAAAACACAACATCAATATAGAGTAGGTGTATAACATTCTAGCGTAGGATCAATGATCACTGTGGCGATTAAAATTAAATTATTTCATTCACTAAATTACAAATATCCGGTGGAAATGGCACAATTATCACAACATATTTATTATGATTGATGTTTATTATAATATTTATTATCTCTATCTTTTGTCTTTGTTTTTGCTTTTTTCGTTATAATGATATTAAGGCCCTGCCACAGTTCTACCAAGATGCAGAAGTGTGCATCGAGTTTATCGATGTCGTACAAGTAATTTATACCAATGAAAGGGAAAACCAATGTGCCGTGTGGCTCATGTGATACTCTGTTGTATCCAATGTGTATCCAATGTATGATGTATCCAACTCTACCTCCCGACAACCTCCTCATCCACCAGATCTTCAGCCAGTGCATCCGTATACCGATCACTCGTCGTCGTCGTCCGATTTGGCTCTTCATCCTCAATATAAACTATCCAAAAATTAGCATCTTCTCCTCCACAACCCCTCTAGAAACCGGGAACAACTCACCATGCGGCCTAACAAACCAACTCAACACCCCCATCCCCCCAAACGTCACACTCAACACCACAAAAACCGCCTGCGGAAACCCCCCCACAGTCAAACTATACAGCCCCCCAAACACAGCCGGAAACACCACTCGCGCAAGCCCATTCAGCAGCGCCATCGCCCCGAGCAGCTGGCCCACCCGATCCGCTCCAACGTGCTTACTCAACGCGCTCTGCAAAAGCGGCAGCGCGATCGAACCCCCCGCCCCTAGGACACCGAAGGCAAAGAACACACCCCCGTGGCGCGCGGATGCGAAACCAGCGTGACATGCTGTCTCGAGCACGAGAGCGCCGCGGATTAATACTAGATCCAGGGTGTCCGCGCCGGGGGTGCGGGTATCGTCCGCGGCGGTCGCGGCGGCGTCAGGATCAGCTTCCGCAGCGCGGCGACGAGCGTGGTTCTGGTAGCGCGTGCGGAATAGGTAGGTTATTAAGGGGAGGACGGCGACGAGGACGACGACGCGGAAAGCGGAGGTGAGGCCCACGAACATCTGGGTCTCGAAGTCGCCCCAGTTGAAGATGAAATTGGTGTAGTATACCAATACCGACCCGGTGCCGATGGAGGCGCCGAAGAGGAGGGTGTTGATTGCGGCTAGGAGGATGAGGTTCATGCGCAGGTGCGGAGATGTGCCTGCGCCGGTGGGATAGAGGATCTTGAGCGGGGCGAGGAAGTTAGCAGCGCGCGCGGCGCGGGAGGTGGGCGATGCGGCCGTGGCGGAGATTTCGAGTTTATGGCGTGCGCGAGCGGCAACCTGGCGCTTGGGGGAGAGGGATTCAGGGAGGACGAAGAGGTGGTAGAGGAGGACGATTAGGTGGCAGAAGAAGGCGATCCAGAAGACGCTGAGGATGTTCCCTGTAACCTGGGAGATGAATGCTGCGAGGAGGGGACCGAGTGCGATGCCCCCGAAGAGCGCGCCGCTGAAATACCCGAATGCGACGCCGCGCGTGGCGGGCGAGGTGACGTCCGCGCCGTAGGAGTGCGTCATGGCCATGGCGGAGGTGAAGGAGCCGCAAAGGCCGTCGAGGACGGAGCCGAAGAGGATCCATTGGTAGTGCACGGTGTCTGGGTAGGTGGCAGCGAGGATAGTTACGATCTCTGCGCAGAGGCCGCCGACGACCGCGAAGGCGAGGAAGTACTTGCGGCCGTAGCGATCGGACAGCGTGCCGATCTTGGGACAGATGGCTGCGCTTAGGATGCCGGTTAGGAGGGACATGTAGAGTGTGAATTCTGTCGCTAGGGCTTGCACTTCGGGGATCCGACACTGTGGGTTGTTGGCGAACATGATGACGGGCGTGTATTGCGCATCGGGGTGCAGCGTGGATTGCGCCGCGATGTAGCGCCGGCACACGAGTGTGAGGACGAGGTTTAGTTTCGGGACGATGATGCCCCCAAAAGCGAGGGCGTAGATGGCGTAGGCGGGGAGGAGCCACCAGATCTATGGCGCGTTAATGGGCGTGCGTGGTTGAGTGCGTGAGGGGAAATACTGACGGATGGCTTGCGATACCACGGAACTCCCTCGAAATCGGACTCCCAATCCCATGGGACCGAGCTGGCTGCTGCAGTGCTATCCCCATCATCCGCCTTGGCCAGCAGAGGCGTATCTTCTCCAACCCGGGGAGATGCATCTATACCGAGGCGGTCACGGCCGTTTGGCGCCGCAGCGCTGCCGTTCCCTTGACGCTGCATGGTGTTGTTGGTGAGTATTCAGCGTCACGACAGGACATTGGGCTTTCTGCCTGTCTTCTCTCTGTTTATACCCCTCTTCTCCTGTCTTATCTCCGTTTCTGGCTCCCGTCTCACTGTTTCTCCCTGTGGCCAATCAACCCCATAAACCGGCTACGTCACTGATTCCCACGCCGATTGCAGCTTATCAAATCAATCCCGGCTCTGTCTTTTGCAGTCTTCGCCGTCGTCGTCCTTCTTTCGTATATCCTTTCAGCTTCTCTAGATTCATAGAGTCAAAGTCGTCGTCGTCGTAGTTCTGCGCTGGCATCTCGAAGCAAGCTGACGCTATCTCGGGGTGCTATGGCATATATAATAGGAAGGAGGGCGTGCTCTTGAGACGTGAACCCAGTCGACCAGGAACACGGCATCTGTGCATGCGACTTTTAGTGGGCTGACGCTCGATAAGCTTGGCCTGGAACCACGTAAGCAGCCCCAACCACGTTCTTCCAACTCCGGCTCCGAGGTTCCGATGGCATTTGACGTTTGACATTTGGGAGCGGGGGGATGTTTGAATTCCGATGTTTGTGCTTAAATGATGCAACTGATGTAAATAGTTAGTAATATATTTTGTATATATGGTATATATGCGCATTCAACTGTGGTAATTCCACGGTGACGCTCTTTACCGCCCATTACTCTTCTCACAACTCTTGGACTGCATTCGGCCATGCGCAGTACACACCGTGCCATATGTCTTAGACTCAGCTTAGACTCTGGAACGCCTCGTCGATCAGCCAGTGTTCCTGGCGGCCCGCAGCGATTTGTGTTACCCCGCCACGTGGATGCGCCATGTTGAGCCTTTCTTGTACGCCTCGAGGGAGTCAGGGCAGTGAATAGGATATTTAATTGAAATCCGCAGGTTAAAGCGACCGAGAAGCCCCTGCGTAGGCTTGGTTACTGTAGATATGTAGATGCATTATTCGCAGCGATGAGCAGTATGATTTGGCTGGGTTCTTGTTGGGCTCCTGTGCCAGATGATAATGTGGGTGGTGGCACAATATGGTTGGCAGCCGCCCTGTACTTGTGTAGCAACGAGGACAGCATATGATAGGAACCCATTGCATTTCTCATGTCTTCGAATAATACGACTTTTCCTTTTCGTGGTGATACCCTATTATCTACAACTGGCGTTTGTCGCCATATTTTTATAATATACATCCACGTCACAGCAGAGCAGAGTTCCACTCCTACCCCTATCACCACCCCTCATCCCCTCACGCCTCCACAGCCCCTCCTGGGCCGCTCGCGAAGAAGTCCTTGCTCGCCTCACACTTCGCGTTCGTGCACCCTGGACATCTCAACGCCATCTGCTTCGAGCACTGCACCCCGCTCTCCAGATGCGCCTTTGCGATATCCGCCAGCGCCTCTATGAACACGGGGTTCCCATTTAGGGACTCCACGCGGCGGATCGAGTCCCTGCACCCGCTCTCGCCGATCACCTCCTCGTCTAACTCATATAGTGTCTCGATGTGATCGGAGGTGAAAGCGATCGGCACGAGCACGAGGTTCTTCTTCCCGTTCGCCACGTAATTCGTCACTGTGTCCGAGGTCTGCGCACCGAGCCATGGCTGCGGCCCGACCTGCGATTGCCAGACCAACCGGTATGGGTGTGAGAACTTAAGGCGCTCCATCACGGCGTAGACCGTCGCGGCGACTTCGGCGGGGTAGGGGTCACCTGTGATGTAACTGTCAGCGCGGAATCATAGAGTTAGAACTAGAGCAGACTTACCCCTGTTTACAACCGACATTGGCAGACTGTGCGCCGAGAACAAGATCGTAACATCCTTCCTATCAGCCTCCGAGTACGTCGCCAGCGTCGCCTCGATGTTCTGCGCAAACGCCTCCACCAACCCCTTATGCGCCGGCCAGCGATCAATAACACTCCACTGAATCGACCCATCCTCCCCATTCGCCTTGAGCGCCCCCCCCTTCCCCGTCCCCTCCAGCTTCTCCCTCCACTTCCACAAATCATTCAAACTACTCCCCGTCGTCGAGCACGAATACTGCGGGTACTGCGTGAACGCCACCGCCCTCCCCCCCTTTCCCCCTCCAAACCCATCCGCAAGCAGCTGTGCGTACATCTCCTCCGTCAACGGGTTCGCGTATCTGAATGCCACGTACGGCTTATGCGGCGCCGTCTCCGGGCTCGTCTGGTCGAGTATCTTGCACATCTCCGCCGCCTGCAGCTCAGACCACTTGCGGATCGGACTCCCGCCCCCAATGGCCGCGTACTGCTTCTCGATCTTCGGCGTGCGCCGCTGCGCGATCAGAGGACCGACGTACTTCTGGAATCGCCCTAGGGGGATCAGGTCCGCGTCGGCGAAGAGGCGGGAGAGGAAGTCCCCCACTTCGGGGACCGTGGAGGGGCCGCCCATGTTCATGAAGACCATGGCTGTGGGACCCTTTGAGGGCGTCGTAGTCGGTGCTGCTGCTGCCGGCGTGGCGAGGCCGCGGGTTTGCCGGCGGGTAGCTGTGAGGGAGAGGGTTGCCGGCGAGGCGTGCTTCGAGAGCTGGCGGGTGACGGTTCTGAGCGCCATGGCGGCGTGGTGGGGTTTTATAAGGAGGGTATCATGCAATTGAATAGAGGGTATAGCGATTGAAGCTTTTGGGTATCGTAGATGCTGGCAATGGCTGGTTGTGGTGGTCTTCCTCTGAGGTGCCAATCACAGGTACTGGAAAGGTAAGGTGGGACATAAATTTGGGTCACGTGCCGACGTGTACCCGGGTGCCGAAGTCGCGTATTCTGCCTGTCGTCATGCGCGACAAGGCATCAGTCGCGATTGGAATGTTCGGGAGGAGTCGACAATCTAACTTCTACGCTTTGTGATTTTCTCAATTGTTGATATTTTTCAATAAGAAGATATTGTAGACTACAATTGAGGAGTTTATTTCAGTTTGACGATATGGCTGACTCCAAAGAGGACTGGAAGAGGAAAGATGAGGGCGATGAGGAGGAAGACGAGGAGGTTGATGAATCGGTATGCCCCCCCATCCCAACACCCCCCTCACTCA
The DNA here is from genome assembly GCA_001662605.1 of Pseudogymnoascus sp. 05NY08. NCBI lineage: Eukaryota > Fungi > Ascomycota > Leotiomycetes > Thelebolales > Thelebolaceae > Pseudogymnoascus > Pseudogymnoascus sp. 05NY08. The sequence goes on along the minus strand of KV458796.1, from coordinate 129,360 downwards.
TCTAACCTACTCCCAGGACTACAAATCCCAAAAAGATGCCATCCTCTTCGCCATCGAAGTCAGCCCCTCCATGCTCACCCCTCCCCCCGCCTCCGACTCCAAAAAAGCCGACACCGACAGCCCCGCCGCCGCAGCCCTCAAATGCGCCTACCAAATCATGCAGCAGCGTATCATCTCCAACCCCAAGGACATGATTGGCATCCTCCTATTCGGCACTGCGGCGTCGAAGGGCCCCGAAGACAATGCAACATCCGGCATCGCGTACCCGCATATCTACCTACTAACCGACCTCGATGTTCCCGCCGCCCGCGACGTCAAAGCGTTGAAGGAAATGGTGGAGGATGAGGAGACCGCGAAAGAGGTGTTGGCTCCGGCGCCGGAGGGGGCGGAGGTCACGATGTCGAATGTGCTGTTTTGCGCGAACCAGATCTTTACGACGAGGGCGCCGAGTTTTGGGTCGAGGAGGCTGTTTGTGATTACAGATCGCGATGATCCGCATGAGAGCGATAAGGGGATGAGGGCTGCAGCGGCGGTGAGGGCGAAGGATTTGTATGATTTGGGGGTGGTGATTGAGTTGTTTCCTATTGAGAGGGGTGGACAGGTGTTTGATAGGAGCAAGTTTTATGATGTGAGTAGTTTGACGGACGGCGATAACATGGACAGCGCTGACTGAACAGGATGTGATATACCGCGACCCAACAGACACAGACACGCCATCCACCACCGCATCCACCACCAACACCCCAGCAGGAGGCGACGGCATCTCCCTCCTCAACTCCCTCATCTCCAACATCAACTCCAAACAAACCCCCAAGCGCGCCCTCTTCTCCAACCTCCCCTTCGAAATCGGTCCCGGCCTCACCATCTCCGTAAAAGGCTACAACATCCTGCAACGCCAAAAGCCCGCCCGCAGCTGCTACGTCTGGCTCTCCGGCGAGACGGCCCAGATCGCCACGGGCGAAACCACCCACCTCGCCGCCGACACCACGCGCACGGTGCAGAAAGTCGACGTCAAGAAGGCCTACAAGTTCGGCGGCGAGCAAGTCCTCTTCACCAAGGACGAACAGAAGGAACTCAAGAACTTCGGGCCCCCCGGCCTCCGCATCGTGGGCTTCAAACCCCAGGCCTTACTCCCATCTTACGCCTCAGTCAATAAATCGACTTTCCTCTACCCCTCCGAGGAGGACTACGTAGGATCCACCCGCGTCTTCGCCGCGCTGTGGCAGAAACTCCTCGATTCCTCCACCATGGGAGTAGCATGGTACATCCCCCGCGCCAACGCAAACCCGCAGTACATCGCCCTTCTCCCCTCGCGCGAGCGCCTCGACCCAGCAACATCCCAACAAACCATGCCCGCAGGACTATGGGCCTACCCCCTCCCCTGCGCAGACGACCTGCGCCCCCCCGCCCCGGGCCCGGCGCCGTTAGTAAGCCCAGACGCGCTGACGGATAAGATGCACATCGTTGTCCAGCAGCTCCAGCTTCCTGGTGCAGTGTTCGAACCGAGCCGCTATCCGAATCCGGCGTTGCAGTGGCATTATCGGATTCTGCAGGCTATGGCGCTGGAGGAGGAGGTGCCGGAGTTAGCAGCGGGGGATGATAAGACGTTACCTAGGGGACGGCAGATTGACAAGCGCGCCGGGCCGTATGTAGTTGATTGGGGACATGCGTTGGAGGAGGAGTGGCTTGATGTGCTGGAGGGGAAGGGGGATAAGCTGGAGATTGGGATGAAGAGGGGGGGAGATGCGAAGGAGGGGAAGGTTAAGAGGGTTAAGGAGAGTAGTCTGGATGAGGTGGAGAGGTTGGTGAAGGAGGGGAAGGTGGGGACTGCGACGGTGGTGATGTTGAAGGATTGGTTGGCGGCGAGGGGGTTGAATGTTGGGGGGAAGAAGGGGGAGTTGATGGAGAGGGTGGAGGAGGCTTTTGAGGGGAAGTGAGGAGGGGGAGGGAGGTTGTGGGTTAGGGGGTTTGGGGGTATGGAGTTAATGGGTGGGAGGAGTAGGGAAGGGTTGCAAAAGTGTCCAACATATGCTGAGGATCTGGGGGGTCTGGTGGCTTATGTGTTTGCTATGCGGGATGAGAAAGTGAGCGATAATGGAGTTGTTGACTGTTCATCTCTCACAGGTTTCATCCACAGCGAGTGAATTATGGAGTTGTTGACTGACTGGCTGACTGACTGTTCGTCCTTCTGCAGACCTCGCCCAGAGTGAGTGGTTATGGGGGTTCTGATTGCCCAGCTGTCTGCAGCCGTCGTAATGGCAAGGGATGGCATCTGTTGTGGAGATCTCTCTTCTAACTGGCGGCGAAGTTCCAACCTCTCTACGGAGCAATAGCATTTATGGATATTCAATGTCGTCGGGTTTGTAGCCGTGCCTTGTTGTCACGCCTCTCTTGTCACTACCTCTCTTGTCACCACTCCTCTTACCACCACCTCTCTTGTCACCACCTTTCTTGTCACCACCTCTCTCCTCGCCATGGCCCATCTACACATTCTAGCGCCTTATTCTCATGAACGTTAGCCAGATGTCTCGATGCTCGCTTTGAAGTAATTCTATCTTCGAATGCGTGATCGAGAAAGTCTATGATCGATGAGAAGGATTCGTTTTGTCTAGCTTATATTTCTAACAGAGACACGATCGGTCTCTCCTGTAGGTTCTGTTGTCCATCCCTGCACAGATCCCATCACATCTCCAGTGACTGATCTACAGTGACTGGTGGTGGCGACAACCACATCGACCAACGCACCAGCGTCAGCCACTGACGCAGATATCGCATCTCTCGTTGGTTCGTGGTCACTGGAGGCACAGCCACAAGCCACGGCGTGATCATCAACAACACACCGTGAGTGTGCTGTACTGTACTGTCTCCTCACCATAACCGCCTTCACGGGGCCAGAACCCGCAGACCTTCCCAGGAGTGAACAAGACTCCTCTCCTCCCCTGGGCCGGAAGACTCCCACTCCCCCCTCGCGCGCGGCAAACAAACCCTTTATATAGACAATCCCCCTTCTTACTCAGAACCCTATACTGAATATCGTCTATATTGACTTGTATGGATGCCCTGTCCCCCCTAAGCGCCACCGCCCGTTTCAAAAGTACGCGTCTCCAAGTACCATCAGCCCGTTTTTAGCAGGGCAGGTACGACCGCGGCGTTCTGATGTCATGCCGCGTCTCGGCGGGCAGGTGGTAACAATCAGTGGCAGCCAGGGATTGGTGGGAGGGATTTCGCGAAGGGGGTTAGAGGGCGGCAGGGGGGGATAGTACAGGGGAAACAGGGTATGCGTCAAGTTAAGAGATTCTTGGTTCTTGTTTGGGGGAAACACGGTTATCTAACCCCACACGCTAGAGATCGGCGACTGCTGCCAAATCTTGATGTACGCATGTGCAGAGTAAAGAGTAGCTGGGACTACTTCTTCTTCTCCTTTATTACTTGTTGCGGTGATTCATTCATTCTTTGTATCCTTTTATTCACACACACATACGACAGACAGTACATATTTCACTCTCATTGTCCGCTGAAACGAAGTAATGCGCCGCTCTCCCTATCCTTGACGCGCCCAACAAAGCGCCCTGAAATCTTTTTTGAATACCACCTCTCGCCCTCACCACGACGCTCCTCACTCTATACCCCATACTCTCTCCTCATAATCAACTCTTCTGCCTGGCTATCAGAGAATAGATTGCCATGTGGGACTCGACGCAGGGCGCGGCGCAGGCCAGCAGCAATATCAGCATTATTGCACTGTTGACGGCTATCGGTACTGGTATCGCGGCGTCGGCAGTGCAGATCTTGATTTTTACCTTGATAAAGAATAGGCTGGTTAGGATATAGTGAGTTTCTCTTTTATTTTACAGTCGCAGTCCGAAAGAGCAGAGCTGACATCTTGTGAAGCCAGCCAAAAACATACCTCGTCCCCGAACGACAACGAACAGCACCACCGCCACGAAGTCCGTTCGGGTGGTTGGTGTCGATTTTCACATACAAAGACAAGGAGATCATCAATAAGTGCGGCCTGGATGCCTACTTTTTCCTCCGCTACCTCCAAACCCAACTCATCATCTTCGTCCCGCTCGCCTGCCTCCTCCTCCCCATCCTCCTCCCACTCAACTACATCGGTGGCCGCGGCACCGCCAAAGCAGACCCCCTCAACGGCAATGGCGCCAAACCCGAAGTCCCCGGCGGCCTCGACAGGCTCGCCTGGGGCAACATCTCCCCGAAACAGACACACCGCTACTGGGCGCATCTCGTCCTCGCCATCGTGGTGGTGATATGGGTGTGCTACGTCTTCTTCGCTGAGCTGCGCGTCTACATCCGCGTGCGCCAGGACTACCTCACCTCCGCCGAGCACCGCCTGCGCGCTTCGGCAACTACCGTCCTCGTCACTGCCATCCCCGATAAATGGCTTACCATCGAGGCCCTCAGTGGTCTCTACGACGTTTTCCCGGGAGGGATCCGCAATATCTGGATTAACCGCAACTACGACGCGCTGCTGGAGAAGGTACGGCGCCGCGAGGGCATCGTGGCAATGCTCGAGTCCGCTGAGACGTCCCTGATCCGAAAGTGTAATAAGGCGCAGCTGAAACAGGCTGAGAAGGATGAGAAGGCTATGCAGCGCAAGACGGGACACCATGATACGAAGGAGGAGCGCGCGAGGCGTGCGAAGAACGCCGATGAGACGGCGGCGCAGATTGCGAGGGGAGAAGGTGTCACGTCGGGTGATATCAATCAGGTTGTGCATTCGGTCGAGGATGCGATTGAAGAGGGTAATCGCCGCAAGAGCCGCGGGGTGGAGAAGCAGACTGCGATGGGGGGATTGGCTGCGATGGGGAAGCAGTTTGGGCGTGGGCTCGGGCTCGTAGGGAAGGCCGGCGACACGATTGTGGGCGGCACAAAGAATGTGGGGGTGACAATCGTGGGGGGTGCGAAGACCGCGGGGAAGGGGTTTGAAGGCCAGATTGAGTCGACGAATGGGTTCGTGCGGATTGATCGCGATCCGCTCAGCCCGGACATGAGGCAGCAGTCGCGCTCGAGATCGAGGAATAATAGCGATAGCAGCCAAACGCATTTTGCGGACGCGGAGCCGGTGGAGACGCAGATCAATATCCCGCCGCGCGATATCAGCTTTGGGCAGTCGCCGGATACGCCGAGGGGATTTGGCGAGCACCGCGGCGTTAAGGGGCCGGAGCTCGATAATATCCCTTATCGATTTGGCGGCGGTGATGGGAGTAACGACTCGGATGACATGAAAAATAGCTGGTGGAAGTTCTGGAAGGGCCCGAGTGGAGGGTTTGCGTCACCTATGCCCCATGGGTTTGAGAGGGATGAATATATCCAGAAGAAGAACTTTGGGCAGATGGTCACGAGTGGTGGGCAGCAGATAATTGCGCCTGTGAAGACTCTCTTCACGAATAACGAGGGGCCGCAGCACGAGTACCCGCCGCATATTGACCCGGACTATGTCGAGGATGAGGAGAGTGCGCTGTGGGCGAAGTATATTAAGAAAAAAGACCGCAACACGCACCGCCTGCCTCGCTTTGGCATCGGCATCCTGCCGTACATCTTCCCCTGGGTCAACACGAAGGTCGACACCATCTACTGGTGCCGTGAGGAACTCGCGCGCCTCAATGTCGAGATCGAGTACGACCAAGACCACTCCGAGGATTACCCCAAGATGAACTCGGCCTTTATCCAATTCAACCACCAGATCGCCGCACACATGGCCGTGCAAGCTGTCAGCCACCACATCCCGAAGCACATGGCCCCGCGCATGGTCGAGGTCTCGCCCACGGATGTCATCTGGGGGAATATGTCGATTAAATGGTGGGAAGCTTGGCTGCGGACTTTCTTCATCTTCGCGGCTGTCGCGGGGATGTGCATTCTTTGGGCTATTCCCGTCTCCGCCACTGCACTCCTTGGTAACATCCCTGAACTGATCAGGCAGTACCACTGGCTCTCGTTCCTTCGTGGGGCCGAGACTGCGCTCAAAAGCGTTGCGGGTATTCTGCCCGCCGTTGTCCTGGCGCTGCTCATGATTCTGCCGCCGCTTGTATTCGACAACCTGGCGACGCTGCAGGGTAACCAGACTGGCAAGATGCGCGAGCTATCGGTGCAGAACTACTACTTCTTCTTCCTGTTCGTGCAGGTCTTCCTGGTTGTCTCGATTGCGAGCGGAACGTTCGCCACGCTCGCTGGTATCGCGAATGTCACATCCATCCCTGGTCTACTCGCGCAGAACCTGCCAAAAGCCTCCAACTACTTCTTCTCGTACATGATCATCCAGGCGCTATCAACCAGCGCCGGTAGTTTGCTGCAGGTCGGCACGCTCATAATGTGGATCTTGATGCCGAAGCTGTTCGACAACACAGCGCGCCAAAAGTGGAAGCGCAACACCACTCTGTCCACAGTGCACTGGGGCACCTACTTCCCCACCTACACCAACTTCGCCTGCATCGCCATCATCTACTCCACCGTCGCGCCCCTCATCATGGTCTTCGCCATCATCACCTTCACCGTCCTCTGGCTCGCCAACCGCTACTGCATGCTCTACGTCTTCCGACACACCGAAGACACCGGCGGCCTCCTCTACCCGCGCGCCATCAACCAAAACTTCGTAGGCCTCTATGTCATGGAACTCTGCCTCATAGGCCTCTTCTTCCTCGTCCGCGACGACAAGGATAACGCCGCCTGCTTCCCACAAGCAATCATCATGATCGTCGTCATGGCACTGACGGCAATCTTCCAATTCCTCCTCAACCAATCCTTCGGACCCCTCTACGAGCATCTGGCTATAACACTCGAAGACGAAGCTGTCCTCCGCGACGAGGCTTTCGAACGCGCTCAAGCTGCTCGACTTATTGAGTCAGACCACGACAGTGAGGACTCCGACCACGACGATGGTGCAGCACGCAACCCTCGCGCCCCAGATACCCCCGTCTCCCACGACGACGACATCGAGCTCCGCAAACTCCGCACCTCGCAATCAGCCAAGTCCGGCGGGACGTTCAACCCCCTCAATCCCCTCCGCACAGGCGCTACATGGGCCCAGCGCGGAGCCCGCACTATCGGCGCCGCGACATTCGGGGATCTTGATAACTCACATGCTCGCCGCAAGCGCAGGAAGGACGTCGAAGCGCAGCAGCTGATGGGAGAAGCCCTCTTCGGCGGCTACAACGACGAAATCGAAGACCTCACCCCCGACGAGCGCGACGCGCTTGTCCGTGTGGCGTTCCAGCATGAAGCGCTCAGGGCGAAGAGGCCGAATGTGTGGGTACCCCGCGACGGGCTGGGGGTGAGCGATGAGGAGGTGAGGAGGACGGAGAGGGTGGGGATGGGGAATGTGTGGATTACGAATCGGGGGACGGCGTTGGATGGGAAGGGGAGGGTGATGTATGGGAGGAATCCGCCGGATTTTGAGGAGGTGAGCTTGATTATGTTGTAGATTGTGTAGATTGGGAGGGATGGGCGGTTTTGGGGTTTGGATTGGGGGTGTTGGAATAGAATACAGTATATATTACCCATGAAAGATGTTATTTCACTGAAGTCCGAAGTGGGCACGAGCGATTACAGTAACTCTCTGACATTTCGCAACTCATCCGATCCAAATCCCCTCCCACGCGCCCTCCCAACCCTCCCCCCACAAGCCGAAATCAGAAACCGAAAACAGGAACCGAAATCAAGAACCGAAACGACACAAAGACAAAAACCAAGCCAACAAAGAACGAAAACCAACAAAAGCAAACTACGAATACAGACAACAACGCAAAAGGAAAACGCTATTATATACAAAAACAAAAAACACCACGCTCAGCGCCCCTTCTCCTCATCCTCCTCCGCCCCCACCCCAGGTCCGTACACGCACGCCACGTTGTCCTTGGCGCACTCGTCGCAGGGTTGGCCCCTGCTGCACGACTATTCACTGTTAGTATCTCTCCATATATCTCAAAAAGAAAGCGACGCAAGAAATCCAAGCCCATTTCGGCACCCAAAATCAATACCCAAAAACCAGGGAACCGGTCTCCAAAAACCAAACTCAGAGGTCACGAAAGGGGGAAAAGAAAAAAAGGGAAACTCACGGCCCAATGTCTCCTCCTACATCTCCGACACCTCGGATTGTTATCCCGAGTCTTCGACACCCTCCCCCGCCCATTCAGGAACCACACGTGCCGATACGCGGCTGGTACCGGGACACCAGGCATCGCGCTCGCCGCGCTCTGCAGTGCAGCGAGGGTTTCGGAGGGGGAGGGGCCGACGGGGACAGGCGCTGGGAGGGGCGCCGGGGCCATCATCTCCATCATCTCTTCTGCCGTCTTCGGCGCAGGGAGCTCAGGAACCGCAGCAACACGCACCTTCGCACGGCTCTTCCTCGCGCGTTTCTTCGGCCCGGCTTCCACCACAGGCTGCACCGGTGCTGGCACCGGGGGAGCAGCGTACACAGCTCCCCTCCCCGGCTCAAGTGGCAAGTTCAGCGTCGCCGCAACCCAGTTCGCGACGTAGTCCTCCGTCGCGACATCTGGGTCCGGGTACGTGAACTGCTGCTGAACCGGGGAAGGGACAGGCGAGATCCAGGGGCTCAGGTAGGCGGGGATGGGTGCTGGTGCTGGGGCCCAGGGGCTGACGTACGCAGGGGCGGGTGCTGGGGCCTGGTTCTGGTAGTAGGGTGGCAAGGGGGGGTTGGACTCGGGCTGGTGGGCGGGGGTGGCGATGGCCGGGAAGACGTCGAAGACGTGCTGGTGGGGGGGTGGTGTCAGGAGGGCCGGGTCGATGGGGAAGGCCGGGTCGAAGGGAAAGCTGCCGGGGTTGCCGTGGTCGCCGTAGACAGCTTGGGGAGGAGGAGGAACCGGTGCGCGCGTGACGGGGACGTAGGGGTTCGACGGGAGGTAGTCGGCAAGGGAAGGCGCGAGGTGGCAGCCTGCCACGGTGTGTATATCGGCGCCGGGGGGAAACTCCGGAGCGGCGGCATGCGGGAAGGGGGCCCGGGCGAGAGGGGTATGCCAGCTCGGGCCATACGCCGACTCGCCGGCGCCCGAGAAGATTGACCTACCACCACCAGTGGTGGTGTGGTCAGTACGAGACTGACGTGGCACCTGCTGCACGTCGGTCATGTCCCCCGAGGGGACCTCGTACTGGCCAGCCTGTGGGAGTTAGTAAAGCTGAAGAATGGATGTGGAGGTTTTATACAGTGGAAGCCGAAGAGGATGGAAGGGAAGAAGGAATGCCGTGGGATTGGAATAGGGGATTGGGGATTGAAAAGAAAGGGGAAAACTTACACACTTCCACTGGTGGTGGTAGGTGATGATGGCCGAAAACGTCTTCCGGCAGAAGAGGATCTCAACGTTCGTGTTGATAAAGCAGGTGTCCAGCTTGTGTGGGCACGCCTGGTTGAACCCCCAGTTCGACACTTTCCCCAACGGGCCCCCCTCCGTCAAATCAATGGCAATCTTGCCCCATGCCAAGCCATCTCTCTTGACAACATCCATCAGCAACCCCATGACCCAGGTTGTCATTGCCTCGCTCGTTGTTTCAAAGCACGCATCCTTGACATAAATACCGACGTGCCTCGGAGATGGTTCCATGAGACATAGCTGTGGGCTCAGCTTGAGCGCGAACATGTGCTCATTGGGGTTCTTTTTCATATGACTATTCTTCCTTGGGAGACGGATATGATTCAGTAGATCTTGAAAACCCTTCTTGAAGCTATCCATAGTCGCGAGAATCTTTTGCTGATCGGCCACACGCTGTGGATCTTTCTCTCGCTCGGCGCGGTACTGACCCTGCTTTTCTGGGGACAAACCGTCGGTGGTGCTCATGTCTTCGAAGGCTCTCTTCTTTGGGGTATGAGTCTTGAGATTAGAATCGGGACTGGAAGATATGCTACCGGCGGAGGTTTCTGGGTGGGGTGCTGCACCTTTCTTTGAGCGTGATCCTGAGGATGGAGCAGAGTTGCTTCCGAAAGAAGATGCAGAGTTGCTCTTCGGCAATGGAACAGCATTGTCATCTGAAAATGAAGCAGAGTTGCTTTTGGATAATGGAGAATCTTTGTCCCCGGAGCTTAAAGTGGTGCTTCCCTCTGGAGACGGAGCGGACTTGCTCTCTGAAAGTGGAGAAGAAGATAGGCTCTCTAAAACTGGAGCGGTTGTGCCCTGTGATAATGGAGCAGCGGCAGGCAGGCCCTCTGAAAATGGAGTTAAGTTGCCCTCGGATGATGGAGCAGAGTTGCTCTCGGACAGTGTAGTGCTAGGGCCAGGCTTCTTCAGGCGTAACTTGAGGCGCGAAGGGGCATTACCTGCTGAGGACTCAGGGGCTTGGGCATCATCGCCAGTGGCTGTCTTAATAAGGCGAGGCTTCTTATTTGGACGGGATGACTCCTTTTGACGTGAGGTGGTGCGCATGTCTGGTGCTAGGCTTGCTGCACGCTTACTGCGTTTGCTCGAAGTCTTGTTTGAATCCGAAAGATGCTTTCTCACTCCGACCTCACCCTGTGGAACGAAGTACATCTCCTCCTGCATGTTAGGAAGGGCGATCTTGCTGGCCAAACCCTCATATGAACTCCAACGAGTCTTCTTAGAGCCCGTCTCTTGTGGATTATAGGATCTCATGTCCAGCTTTGGAGCAGCCGCCTGGATGTTATTGCTTGGAATCACGCATGAACGGCGACTTCTCCTTGGCTCTTCTTGTGATGTATGTGAACTTGGGTCCGACTTCAGAGCAGATGCAACAGAGCTGTTGTTGCTCGAGGAGACCTTTGATTGCGATTGAAGCTTTTTCAGGCGACGTTGCTCTGAACTCTTCTCTGAACGTGACATAGACTTGGCGGATTCAAGCTCTGGGGTGTGAGCGACTTCGGGTTTGTCGCTTGAGGTCATGCGTAAACGGATACTTCTCCTTGGTTCTTCTTGTGGTGTGGTGGAGCTCGTGTCCGACTTTGGAACTGGGGCGACGGTGTTGTCGTTGGTTGGAGATACATCTGAACCCGAAGGAATCTTCTTTGAACGCTTCTTGGGACGTGAAGCAGGATTGTTCAGCTCGAGCTCTGGGGATTGAGCAATGTTGTTTGAAGGTAGTTCGGACTGCTCAGAAGACAGCCTCTGGCGCTTTTCCGATCTGGTGACTGGCATTGTGATTGAATTGCTGAGATACTGAGATCGATCTTTGGAAAATCAACAATGTTGCTGGTTGAATTTATCAGACACGACTCTGATCTTGTGGGTTGCTTTGGGAGTACGAAGGAGTCAAACACGAATCCGATCTGGTGAGTAACTCTGGAAAATAGAGCAATTGCTGATACAATCTTTGGACTTATAGAAAAACCGCTTGAACAGTTTTTTGGACACGGTTCCAATCTTATATATAAGCTTTTGGAGCAAAGAGCAACTGCTGATATCGATCTTTCAATTTGTTGCAAGGTTGTTAGAATGAATCAAACTTTTTGTTTGGAGCAAGGTCGCTGGATGAATTTGTTGAACACAACTCCGATCTTGCGGATGGCTTGTGAGCGAAGACGAATTGTTGATATGAACTTTTGCACTTGAATGAAGAAAGAGTGCTGGAAGAATTCCTTAAGGTGAGGCTCCGATGTTGTGAGTGGTTGAGAGTGAAGTGTTGAAGTCAAACCTTAAGACTTGGAGCAAAGTTGCTGGAAGGGTCTCTTAAGCTTAATTCTGATCTTGAGGAAAGCTTTATAGCGAAGAGGAACAGGTTGTCTCGATCTTTGGACTCGAAGTAAAGTTTGTTGGAAGGGATTCTCAGGTAAAAGACCTGGTCTTGTGTGTGTTATGCGAACAGTGGAAATTAAACTTTGGACTTGGTGTAAAACCACCGGAACAAGCTTTGAGATGAGACTTGAATCTTTCAAGTATCTTTTGGAGCAAAGAGTAACTGCTGATAGCAATCTTTGGGTTTGAAGGAAGATTGCTGGAAGAATTGGATCTTCAAATGAGATTCTGGTGTTGTGATTGGAATTGGAATTGAGAGCAAATTGATATGATCAATCTTTGTACTTGAAGAAAAGTTGAAGTAAAATAGCTAGATGAAGTATCAATCTTTGGGTTTGAAGTAAAAGAGTTGTAAGAAGTCGTTGGATGTTGTGGGTGAATTTGTGATATCGAAGTTGGGTTGTGGACAATGGGGGGTTCGCCTGTAAACAAACCTCAGGAGGTGAAATCATCCCCCTTAGCGGAGTCAACCTCACCTCAACATCACCCAGCCTACGCTCCCAGCCTTATTGATTGCAAGTAATTGCAATTAATTGCAATTAATACTTTATTCACTCAAGTCACAGATCAAAAATAATAAAACATGTCCATCTCATCGAGATACCATTCAAAATAGAGGTCCTATCATACAGATTGAGTTTAATGCCCCTTTCCACGCCCTCAATGCAAATCCCCTTCAAAATAAAACGCCGGCGCGATGCCACACAACCATTCTCCATCTGAACCAATACACATCCCCATCACTCCATCTGTGCAGTATATCTAAAGCCCCTTCACCCTAATATCCCCCAACCACATCACCACCACACCAAACTTGAATACACAAAAGGAACTCCCCTAATGCAAGCATGCAATCTCTGTCCGTAGGCTCTTACGCCTGTCTAGCCCTCTTATCCCGCCCGCGATCCTGTCCACCTCGATCCTCACCTCTTCTCTTCCCAATACTCCCCGATCCATCATCGCGACCACTCCTCGACTCGCGTCTCTCATCCGCTCCTCCCCTACTACTCCTCGACCCGCGCGATCGCCCGCCCTCGCCGCGGCTAGACGGTGGCATATTTCCACCCTGTGGCTGGGACTGATACCCTGGACCACGGCTAAATCCCTGATCCCCCCTCATCGCGGCACCCCCATCGCCTCTCTTGTCACCATCTCTTCCATCGCGCCTGCTCTCGCGCTCTCTCCCCTCACCAGGCGTCGACGGTCCGCTCCGTCCTGAAGTGCGTCGACTCGACTCCCTCTCGCCATCTCTGCGCCCGCCTCCCCTGAAGTCAAGTCGCTCGCCCATCATCTCCGCACGCGGATCGGGGCCAGGAATATTCTCCTTGTGGCTACGATCGCGGCTGTGCGACCGGGAGGTCCGATGGCTGCTGCGCCCAGAGCGCTCGTGTCGGCCCGAGTCGCGCGTGGAGCCACTACGGGCGTCTGGTCGGTCGTCACCCATGCCTTGGCTGAAGCGGCCGGCAAATTGGTCGCCTGATGAGGGCTCGGGTGCGCCCATTCCCCTCCCTTGGCCGCCGTCTCGTGTATCAGGACGGGGTGCGCTGGGGGTGGATGGGCCAGAGCCGGGGAAGCCAGGCATAGCAGACGATGACGATACGTTGCCTCTGCCGCGAACATTGATACCACGGTCATTAGGACGATCGAATGTTTTCGGTCTTTCCGTCTGCCCTGCCTGCTGTAGAGTGCTATTGATGCCGGCAAGTTGTCTCATTGGCCCCCTAACACGGTCTACGGGCGGGAAGGAGGGTCCAGTAGGGACATTCGATGAAGCTGACGTAGGTGTCGCAGGTCCCGTTTGCTGACCTCTTGGGCCAGATGGCGTACTGGAGCTCAACTGAGATGGTTCTTGTCGAACATTCCCGGTTTGCTGTGGCGATTGAGTAGCTCCAGGGAAGGATGGGGTCTCCTGAAAGCCGCGCATACGAGATGGGTGGACGCCTTCAGGTACAGCATTGGCTGGAGGCGCTGCGGCAGCCTGAGTACTTGGGGCTTGGGTATCCTGTCCAAGATGGCGCATACGCTCAGGATGGACGGGTACAGCAGATGGCTTGGCTGCGCCAGATTGCGAGCGATCACCCGCTGGCCCAGAAGGCGGTGCATTGTCAGGCGACGGCGGTCGAGGTGGTCCCTGCTGTCTTGTATCGGAACGAGACATGTTGCCACTGGCTTGTCTATTACTGCCCCCACGACCATACGAAGTTCTTGGTCCAGACGGCACGTCTTGCAAAGGAGGCGACGAGGGATTAAGGCGGCCAAAGCTCGACTCCCCAGGTCTACCGGCCGAATTCAATCTCCCATGGTCTAAGTCTACCGGGCGTTTTGGCGCAGCTGTTGGTTGAAACGCGTCTCTAGACCGATCGGCAGGTCTATCGACATCGCGAGGTGGGAATGAAGGGCCCTGATTGGCATCACGGTCTCCAGGGATACGATCTCCTCTCCTAACATCCACGTCCCTGTCTGGGCCACCATGGCGATCACCTCGTCTTGGCGACTGGGCCCTTGGGTGGCTCCGATCATCTCTGAAACCGCGTGGAGAGCCAGATCTCGCAGTGTCCGACCCAGCAGATATGAGGGCTGCACGGGCGGGGTTCACTGCAGGATCGGCCAACGCGGAGCTTTGGCCGGCCTGTGGAGGTGCGGATCGGGAAGGAGGAATAACATCGTCGCGAGAGGGTCGACCATTCAGGTCTGAACCTCGAATGTCGAGAGGAGGCCTATTTCGGTCCCTGTCGCCTGGAAAGAACTCCGCTCCGCGGCGAAGGGGATCAACGCGGTCTCTGTGACCATCACGATCAAAGGGAGGCCTCTCAGATGGCCTTTCAAGACCTCGGGCGTCCAGGCTTCGGCGATCGTGGCCAGGGCCATCACGAGGCCAACGAGAACTGTCGGCAGGATACTCCGCCCTTGGCTGATGTGCGTCTCTGCGGCCAGCGCCCCGCGCTGGAAGGTTGCGTTCAGGGTGAACTTGAGGAATAGGTACTTCGGGGCGAGTAGGAAGGTTGGAAGGCGGCCTAGAGGGCGGCCTATCTTGATTTGCCGGACCACGTGTGAAATCTGGTCGCGGCGGTGGGCCGGTCTGACGTTCATTCTTAGCGGGGACCTTTGGAAGGCCACCTTTTGTTGGGATTGGAGTTGCGTTTGCTTCCGAAGCGACGACATTTGTAGGATTGGCGCCAATAGCAGCTGCCTTAGCAGCCCTTGCATCGTCGACTTCACCATCTTCGACCTCGCCTGCTTTTCGCTTACGTTCCGGTTTCCCGTTTGAGCTGCAGTATGTTAGACAGTGCCTTTGGTGTCCCGCGATGTAAAACTTACGATATCTTGGGAGATGGGTTGAACTCCGGAGCTGTTGGCTTCAACGTTGATTTGCCTTCAACCTGTGGTGATACGCCCTTCGCCGTTTTGGCCTGGCCATTGGCTTGATTCAATTCACCCTGAGAGAAGTTAGTATATGAAATAATGCCGATGCGGTTAATTGACTTACCAGGTTGCTTGCAAACGCTTGCGGCATAACCCACTTCTTCTCCCTCTTCTTCAATTCCGGCATAGACGCATTGGCCAGAAGAGACAAATCCTCACGCTTCCCTTCCTCGCGCTTGGCAAGTGTAATGAGAGCATTTTGGAACGCCTTGCCCATGAAGTCAACTGCTGGGAAGTGCTCGACGACTGTTTTCAACACCGTGATGGAGTTGCGAATATGCATCCACTCGGACCCGCCAAGGCAGGACTTCAGGGCGGTATTCAGGTTCTTGTGCCAGCCGAAGAAGATCCTGCGGAAATCCTCGTACTCAAGAAGGGCCACTGGTTTCGACGTAGTCTCGTGAATGCTCTTCGCGAATCCAGGAAGATCTTGGTTTGGTCCCCATGCCTCCTTCTCGTACACGGCCTTACTCGCGTGCCAGCGAGCGAGGTCTCCCAGTATCAACTTCAAGAATCTACCAAAACACTCGGCTTCACGAATGGTGCAGGAGAAGATGATCGAGCGAAGTCGATTTCCCCGGAATAATCGTGCCAGTAACCCGAGAGTTCTGAAATGAGGCGTCGAACTGTTGTGCAGGAACTTGACCATCTTAAAAGCGTAATCCGCGTCGCTAGGCGATAAAAGAAGACGAGGCAGGAAACACTCTTCAAGAAGAGTATCATTCAAGGCATCATATCTCTTGTTGACATTGGTGAACCATTTCCCCTTCTCCTTATTCAAGCGGGCTCTGTTGCGGCCAAATTGGCTCATTTGATCTTTCGACTCGTTCAACAATTCCTCTTTGATGACTTCAACCGCCTTTCTTGCCTCCTCCTTGCGAATCATGCCAGGCCTGCTCATATCACTTCGGTCTTTCATGATTTCAGCCATCTCTTTCGTCAGTCGCGCATTTTCGATTGTGTAGCTGTCCATAGGAACTTGGATATCGGACAGAGAAAGCTGCCAAAACGTGACGTAAAATTCAGGGCTGAGAAGACCCCAAGGCTTGTCGGGTAATGCTACACGAACGGACCCTATGAGAGGTGCGAGAACGTCTAACCAATGGTCTTCTGAGGTGGAGGCCGGTTCAACGGCCTCGTCGGTTGCTCCAGCCTCAGGAGTTTTAATCATGTCGACATCGTCACCTGCAGCATCACCATCCATGCCGACATCGCCGTCGATATCAATCACCGCGTGCACGCCATTGGTCTCTGTGACTTCTTTGGGAAGCTCGGACGGCCCGATGCCAGCCATCTTGTATGCAAAGCTTGGTCGGCCAATGGCAAAGGCAAGGGCTGGGTCGAGGCCGAAATCAACCATCAACTCGCAGGTATCCGGAACAAGATTGTCGAATTCTTCAACGGTAAGATTGCTCCTTAAGAGATCGTTAAACTGGGTGAGGATTCGCTGTGCATCGTCCACCATCGTAGAAAGATATTTGATATGCGCCTCGTCTTCAGGAACAGAGAATATAGCAGCCTGTCGGTGCTGGGCGATGGAGATCAGTATTTGGCCAGCCAGCCTCGTCTCCGTGAGTGATTTCATCAATCGCTTGGCCGTCTTCACGGATTCGAATCGCCTGTCTTGAAGGCTGATTAATGTCTGGCGGCGGAGGACTTCGCCTCCTGTCATCGCAAGGAGTTGAGGATCCGTGAAATCCGTGTCAGGGACAACACCAGACATCTGGGCGATAAACTCTTGTAGAATGATGAGGTCCGTTGAATTGCCTCGATATAGCTGGTCGTTGACGTACTGTAGGATTGGCGCTGGGTTCATAATGGAATAGCGCTTGAAGACCTTTCCGGAGAAGTTGGAAAGGGCAATCAGCCACTTACTCGTCAGAAGAGCAGAGTCGTCACGAGTGCGGCTTCTGGTCTTTCCACCGAGGGAGCTCATTAGAGACCATATGAGAACATCGTAGCCTAAGTCGGTAAAGTATCTCGCACATTCAACGACAACCTCGGTAAGATTGCTATAAGATTCAATCTGATCCAATGCAACCTTGAAAACAATTCCCGGGTTCGCATAAGCTGTCTTTGCCAGTGCGCGAGCCATGGCAGTCAGATTCGTCTTGCTAATTCGTTTCATGGTGCTCAATGTCTCCAGTCGTGCGCGCGTGAACACCGTGGTCATAGCGGGGAGCCTGGATGTTTGTCCTTCAAACCACTCGGCATATATATTGTAGCGAAGAGGGGCTGGGTAATAACGGAGCATGTCGTATATTTCGTTGACGACGTTTGTGTTGGCCGCTGTATGGCTGAGAGCAGGGACAAGAAGCCTCTTGAGGAGATCCTGCCATCTTGCTAAGTTTGCCTCCGACGTATCCTGTGACAAACTCTGATTGCCAATGCTGGCCAGTTTAGATAGTAATGCACAGTCCCTGCCGATATTAACCCCAGAATAGTTGAGAAGCGTGCTACACAAGGTAAATATGTCGTCGACTGTCTGACAGACAGGTATCGAATCCGCCCATTCGTCCCAGTAGAATTTATAAGCGATGCCATCGCCGACGTCAAATTTCGCTGGGAATGGCCAACGAAGGGATTTGCGGGGAGTAGATTCAACTCGTCGTACGTCTCCCTTTGGTACCCTCGATTGATCTTGATCTGAGAGCTTCTTCATAGGCAGCACAACTTCATCTGCATTGGAGGGCTTCGTAGATTGGAAGACTTTTTCGACGGAATGGTGTAAGATGCGATGGAGGCGGTCGAGAACCTCTGGGTACGCCTCAGGTATCCATGGGAAGCGTCCCAGCATGAACAAAGCCTCTGGGATAGCACCGATTGTAAGGAGGTTGACGAGCAGAAGCACTTTCTGTTCAACAGGTTCTGGTAGTTTGTCTTTATCTTCCGCTGCTTCAACGGGAGCACCAGCACCAGCATCGGTTTTCGAGCCAGGAATATCTCGCATCCTTCCGCCGCCAGGAAGTGTGTCATCGGCAAGCGCACCAGCCATCATGAGTGCGTTCGCCCCGCCTCCAGGCCGGTTGAGCTTCTCCTTTTCGGCATTTTCCTTCATTATCTTCGTCCTGAGAGCCTCCATATCTTCGTCGAGGGGGTATAAATGCGGATACAAGTCTCTCAGCGAGATGAATCCGGTTTTGATTAAGAGAGCAGTGAGATACATGAGATTAGCTGGAAGAACATCATCCGTCTCCCGAGCTGGCGAGGTATAAAATCGTAGTTTGAACCCAAGTAACTGTGCAGCAACCTGGTTGCCCAGTGGCGGGAGGGTACCCGTTGCCTCAATCCATTGCCTGTCTGGATTCGATTGATCGTCGGCATTGGCTTTGCTAGCAGCAATACGTTCTTTTGTTTTGGGGTCGACCGGCCGCCTGCCTCCGAGTTCGTAAAATGCATCAATGCCAATTTCTCTTACCCTAACCCAAAATGCCTCGTCTCGCGCAACCTTGTCAAGCCCATCGTCGTCCTTCTTCTCATTATCGGTACAGATCACTCCAGAATTTCCTGGGAGAGCCCATTTCGGAAGGTCGGCATTCTCAAAGTCCACACCCGGGAGAATATTATCGCGGGGCCACCAAGAGCTGACTCGCAGAAGCTTGATGAAAAATCGATAATGCTTAATGAGGACGGCAGCGAATACGTCCATAGTCACATCCAACACTCTGCCTGCGTCAAGATCGAATGTCCCAATCAGACCCTTTATCCGCTCAAACGTCTCCTCCACCACTTCGCTGGTTGGAGGTTCGCCGCCGCTGGTGGTGAAGAGTTCTGTGACTAGTTTCGAGTAGCCCTCTGTCTCTTCGCGGAGAAGGTTATGGTTTGCCTGTCGGTAGAGAAGATTGGTGACCTGGCGAATGCCAGCTTTGAAGAATGTGTCCCTTGTGAGCTCAAGGTTCTGCAGGAGCTGGGTATCGAGCATCTGTCGCATTAGGACTGTCGATATCTCGGTGGCAGCCACAAGCTTCCGTAGCCGAGGCTGATATGGCTCATTGTCTGTAACGATGGACAGTGAGTCCAGGAAGAGCGAGGCGCCATCGATCTTGTCGTCTTGTTGGTTCTCGGGCGCAGTATCGGGTTGGACAATATCTCGCACGCAGCTTCCAGCGTCCGCGGGACTCAATCTACCATCAATTCCGGAACGTATAAGCTCTTGGAAGATCGTCGAAAGATCCAAAATATCCAGAT
The DNA here is from genome assembly GCA_001662605.1 of Pseudogymnoascus sp. 05NY08. Taxonomy (NCBI): domain Eukaryota; kingdom Fungi; phylum Ascomycota; class Leotiomycetes; order Thelebolales; family Thelebolaceae; genus Pseudogymnoascus; species Pseudogymnoascus sp. 05NY08. The sequence continues at coordinate 110,038 of KV458796.1, read as the reverse complement.
CGTCTAGAGACTGTGCACCAGCAGCGACAATCTCCTGGCGGCCACTGGCTGTCCATGCCGCGATGCGCTCGTCGGTGACATGCGAGTAGTCGTATGGGCTCGGATCTTTCATCGGTTCAGGCGTAGCGGATTTTGCTGGAGTGAATGCGAATGGTGTAGGCGCCAGCGCAGGAGGTTGTGGCTGCTGCTGCGAGGGTGTCGGAGTCGGAGTCGGACGAGGTGGAGGAGACATTGCGCCTGTCCCCCGCCCTGGTGTCGAGGGGGTGTTAGTAAAGCTCTCCGTGGACTCCCTTCTTGACAAATTGCCTCCGCCTCTCCCTCCTCTGCCCCTTCCCCTCCCTCTCCCTCTCCCACCTTCGCCGCGCATATCTACTTCGCGGCCTGGACCTCCTCCCAGGTTGGTATTTCCAGGTCGATGCGGCGACGGGCGATTCTCTCCAGAGTCAACGGACCCTCTCTCGGATCTCTTCCGCTTCGGTGGCATTGGCAGCGCGAGGGCTCCAAGCACTTGCGCACTCACGCACCGCGAGCACGGAAAAGTCGCGACGAAGCTGTGCACATGGGCGTTGGTATCTCGATGAGGGACAGTCGTGAAGTGAAATGGTCTTCTTTGTTTGCGAAACGGAAACAGCTATGAAGAGCTTTGTCGTATCGGTGCTGAAGCTTCAACAGTGGCTGAGTAAGTGGTTGGCGTTGTAATGCCGAGTGAAGATGAAATTCGGGATTGAATTCAAAGAGAGACGTCTCTTGATTCCTCGTGCCTCGTTCCTCGCGCATGGAGGAGTAACGAGTAGTTTCGCGACTTTCCAATTGTTCCCGGGCGCGCTAGTCCAAAAACGGTAATTCTAGAGCTTTGAATTCCAAACGGTCTTTTCAACGGCTTTTCGTACTTTAACGGCCCATTTACTGGGGTATTTCATCTTTTTAACACATTAACGGTCTCTTCTTACTCGTACTCGTACACTAGTAAAACTAGTAAACTGTCTATCAACATAAATTAGTCACGTGACACGCCTTCTCGCACGTCATTTCTAAAAGTTTTGTATGGCGGTGCGGGAGAGAGTAACGTCCAATTGTAACCATGACTCAGATGGGATATATATGAGTCTTCGCTGTCACTTTAAAATCCCCTCAACTCGATGAAAGTCGTTCTTTTCTCCCCTTCATCCTCCTCCTGAAGATGACCGACGCACCGCAGGCCAATGGCTTGACTACTCCCACCGCCACCGGCTACCCCGCGCCGAAATTCGGTCAGTTACAAAAAAATCTCCAGAATCCCCCTCGCCCCTCTCCCTTGGAGCCCTCTAGAGAAGCAGTGACTGAATACGTCCAAGAAAGAACGCAGACCCAGCCCGAGAACCCCTTCGCGGCCCTGATCCCAGACCAGCACATCGCCATCATCCCCTCCTTCACGCTCGAGTCCGGCGTCACCCTTCACAATGCCCCCCTGGCATACAGCACTCGCGGCACCCTCTCCCCAGACGGCGACAATGCCATGGTTATCTGCCATGCCCTCACCGGCAGCGCAGACGTGAGCGACTGGTGGGGTCCGCTGCTCGGTCCCGGACGCGCATTTGATATCTCCCGCTTCTTCGTTATCTGCATGAACAGCCTCGGTAGCCCGTACGGGAGTGCCAGCCCCGTCACGAACAAAGACGGCAATCCAGCGAATGAACGATACGGGCCCGAGTTCCCGCTCACCACTATCCGCGACGACGTCAAGTGAGTGCCCCCGACTTTCGCCACTATCTAATCCATCTCCCCTACTAACCGCCCCCCAGCTTCCACAAGCTCCTCCTCGACGATCTCGGCATCAAGCAAGTCGCCGCCGTGATCGGCGGCTCCATGGGCGGCATGCTCGTCCTGGAATGGGCCTACTTCGGCTCTGACTACGTCCGCTGCATCGTCCCCATCGCCACCTCCAGCCGCCACAGCGCCTGGGGCATCAGCTGGGGCGAAGCGCAACGCCAAAGCATCTACGCGGACCCCAAATACGACGACGGGTACTACCCCTTCGCGGACCCCCCCACCGCCGGCCTAGGCGCCGCCCGCATGTCCGCCCTCCTCACCTACCGCTCCCGCAACTCCTTCGAGTCGCGCTTCGGCCGCAACACCCCCGACCCATCCCGGCAGCAGACCATCAACGATTCTCAGACCGCGCCCGCCACGTCAGAGGGACACTGGGCAATCCACAACGACGGACACAAGACCACGCGTCCCCCGTCCTCGCGCTCTCGCTCCCACTCCGCCATCACCACCCCCACCGACAGCCCCGGCGGCACTCCCAAACAACCTGAACCCCAACACACAGACCCGCAATTCCACGGCGCTTCGTCCACAACCCCCTCTCCTCCCCCAGCGCGCCAAACAGCGTCGCGGCAGTCAACTTCCTACTACTACTCCGCGCAATCGTACCTCCGCTACCAGGGCGCCAAATTCGTCGCCCGCTTCGATCCAAACTGCTATATCGCCATCACGCGCAAGCTGGACACACACGACGTCTCGCGCTCTCGCTCCCCCTCCATCACCGCCGCCCTGGCACAAATCACACAGCCCTGTCTCGTTCTCGGCATCGAGTCCGACGGACTCTTCACCTTCGCCGAGCAAGAGGAGTTGGCTAGCCATATCCCCAATGCGAGGTTGAGGAGGATTGATAGTCCGGAGGGGCATGATGCGTTTTTGCTGCAGTTTGAGCAGGTGAATGAACATATTTTGGGGTTCTTGAATGAGGCGCTGCCTGATATTATGGGGAGGGAGGGGAGTGTGGCGGTGGGGGGGGTGGAGGGGGTGACGAGGAGTAGTACGTTTGGGGAGGCGGAGGTGGAGGATATTACGGCTTGGTAGAGCTGTGCGCGCGGCATTGTGTCGTGTGTGGGTGTAGGGGGGAGTGGTACATATCCCAAGCTTTTGAGCTCCCGAGTTTCTCTCGCGGACCTAGAGAGGTAGATATAAAAATCATGATAGAATATAAATAAGTATTTAAAATCGTTCCGAAATTGTTACAGAGAATTTCCCATCATCGTCATTCCCTTCCTTTGTTTCTTTCTTTTCCCTTTTCCTTGCCCCAGCCGGCCGGGGTTGAAACTCCCATCTAACGTGCCCCCCAGCCCGTTCCTGGGGGGAATAATGTACTATAAATATATATACCGAAGAAGATCGTCTCTTTGCGCGCCACTTTGCCTCTTTCCTTCCCATCAATCACTATTTTCGCGTTGAGGTCGTAGCCCCGGATATCATCGCTGCACCAACACACCACCCTGTACTCCAATCCATACCCACCCACAAACCCAAGCTCGCCGTCAACCACTCCGAACCTTCCCATCTCTTCTCAATTCCTGAATCGCCGAACACCTCACTGAACACACACACAATCCTCCTACTGCAAATAAAACACCTCCCTCCCCCCCTCTGGCGTCCCAACACCTACCTCCTCAGCACCCCCATACGCCCCCCCCAGCGCCCCAACCCACGCCACACTCGCCCCCTTCAAAGCCTCAAAATCCGCCATAACATCCCCCTCATCCCCCTCCTCCCCCTTCACCTCCTCCTCACTCCCCCTCCTCTCCCCCTCCCGCCCCAAACCCTCCCCAGCATCCAACCCGACACTCGGCCCATCCCCCCCCATCGCCTCCCCCGCCTTCTCGCCAAGTAACGCCCTATACCGACTCCTCCCCCCCATAGCCCGATCCATAACCCTCATCATCTCCCTCATACTATCCCTCGGCCCACACTGCATGGCCTCTGCGCGCGGCGGGTGGAGGAGCAGGACATCAGCAAGCGAACACCCGATATCGAAGATCTTCTCCAGGATGCCGGGGCCGTTGGCGTCGAAGGCGGTGGGGGTGAGGGGCGCGGCGACGGCGGCGAGGGAGGCGGAGAGGGTGATGGGGTAGCGGAAGGAGAGGGAGGGGGGGGTGGTGGGGGAGGAGGAGAGGAGGCCTTTGGCGACGCAGAGTTGCCAGGTCATTGTTGAGAGCCACTAGGGGATATAGAGTTAGCTAGGTATATGAGAGTTGTGGTGTGACCACATACGAGACGTGTGATGGAGAGATCAGCTTTCTGGATCTCTGTCCTCTGCGACCCCTCAGGCGGTGCAGACTGCGCAAGCGTATCCTGCAATTCCGCCAGCTGCGCCGCCGAGATGGACGCCGACGACGACGAAAAGGGTGGGGAATGCGACGAGCTGTTCCACGTAGACACAAAATCACTATTGAAATTCCTAAACAGCGCGAGGAGGTCCAGAAACCCGGATATAATCTCCGCATCCGGATCGTCGTCCACAGTCGTAGCTGTAGGCAGCTCGATCGTGGCATTCAGACTCAGTGGCCTATGCCGTTGCAGCGCATATGCCCGCTCTGTGATGAAGAGGAGCCAGAATGTGCGCCGACTGAAGAGGGCCTCGCGCGCCGGCATGCCAACGTACGTAGCCTCCTCATGTAGCCTCAGCGCCTCCATCAGCGTGATCGCCTCGCGCAGATAGAACCAAGCCGAGTTATGCTTATCGCAATCGAACAGCCCCGCGAAGATGAAGAAGCTAGCCTGCGCGTCTTCAAGGGTAGGCGTCTCGACGTAATCTTGCATAGCGCGCGCGCGACGCACTTCATTGATGAAATACGCGGTAGTGAGGGGCGTTGCGCCGAGGGAGAGCGAGGGGTCGGCTTGCTGGTCATGGTTTACCTGCGTGCGTGCTGCGGCGCAAAGGGAGGCAACGAGGGCGTATTTGGAGGGGCACGTGCGGAAGTGGGGGAGGGTGTTGGCGTAGAAGTCGCCTTTGTGGAGGATGGGTGTTAGGGGGTACTTGTGCTTGAAGAAGCTCTTGGCGAACTGCTCGACGAGAGCAGTGGTGAGGAGGGGTGAGGGCTCGAAGCCGACGCCGTATTCATTGGAGGTCCTGCCGCTGCTAGGAGGGGAGGAGATGGCGGAGGAGTCGCGGGGCGGTATATGTTGCGCCGGTGACACAGCGGGGGTTATCCCGTTCCGTTGCTGCTCCATTTGCATCTTTAGGATGGCCCGCGGTGTCCGTTTCGAGGGTCCTTTCGGCCCCTTCTTCTTGGGGACGGTGAGATATGTGCACTGGAGCTCGGCGACGGCACAGTGACTGCAGGGACACGTCCCGTCGCATTTAATTTTGCGAGCGTGGCAGCAATCACATGCTTGCTTGACCTTTGGAGTGCGGTGGACGCGCTGAAAGGTCGTCGTTGACATGGTGGTGGTGGTGGTGGTCGTCGTCGTCGTTATAGTCGGGATCGGGTGGGTGTTACCATTATCAGCGCCGAACACGCGGTGAGTTGCCGGCGCGCGCGCTCCACGCCGTGGGGTATGCTCTTGCCGTTTTAGAGCCGTTCCACCGTGAGATATGCTGTTGCTGTTTTAGAGCCGTTGATGCAGACAGTTCTCTGCCATCACCTAGGCGCGCGGTAGTCGTATACCGTTTGGGCTCTGCGGTGACAACGGCGGCCGATGAGAGTCACAGATATGGAAGACGAGGATAGAAGAGCTAGTCCGAGATAGAAGCGGCCTAGATCACAGATGCTGCTGACTTTTTTTCGGAGAGTGGGGATGGAGTATAAAATTTTGACAGAAAGTGGATTCGGTAGTAAGACGGAGTGGGAGATGTTAAGAAGAAAAGGGAAAGGACTAAAGGAAGGACGAGACGAGGACTGGATATGGATATGGAAGTCGAAGAAGAGGACATGGACATGGACTGGACGAGGCGCATTCGGCGGAGTGGATCAGTAGGTCCGGGCGGCCGCTCTATGCTGCGCTTTTCCCCAGATCCGGAACGGGACCTCTCCCCGCCATTCCATGTGGCTGGATGAATGATGATCCGAGACACGTGATTGGCTTTAGAAGCCCCTTTTAGCTTCTAGAAGGGTGACATGGGGGTGTCGTGGCAGGAGAAAGGGGCTTGGCGCGGTGGCAGATGGGGCCTGTCAGCGCTGAATAAGGATGGGGGCGGAAGGCGGTGGGGGGCGGAAGAGGGGACGGAGGCACAGGGAGCAATGGGATTGGAAGGAGCGGTAATAGAGGCGGAAAAAGTGAGATAGACACAAAAGAAGAGAGCGGACAGAGCGGACATGAGGATATATAGATGCAGCGGAAGAGCTTGGCGTCTTAGACTCCTCGATTCCGCCCATCCTTCCGCCATCCCGCCGTTGATTCTTTTCTTGGTCTTGGTGCTCCTGGTTGTCCGAAAGGGGAACGGAGTCAATCTCCCTCCGCCAACAGAGGGGTTCGTCCGAAGATTAGCCAGGGGGTAAGGGCGAGAACAACGACTACTTTAGACTCTCCACCGCGTCCGCAGTTAGTGTATATGAGACATATATTGATTTGTATATTACCATACGGTTATATATATGACTATGCCGTGTAAATATATGATTATGCGGCAAGGAGGGACGAGTAGGGATGAGCATATCGGCCCTGCTTTGACCTTATATCGCTCTACCTGGCCTTATATCGCGGGTAAAGTCGATTATAGCCGCGTGTCACGTAGAGTATTTACCCTACGGAGTAGGTGGCTGGGTAGCCAAAGCAGCACCTGTCAAAGTGCAGGCAGTAGTTCTCTTGTACTACGCTCGTCCTGTGCTTGGACTTGGGCTTGGGCTTGGACATAGACTTGGGCTTGGCTGAACTCTTCCTTGGAGGAGAGAGTAGAGTTTTTGTTCTCCAGGCTAGGAGAGGAGACGAACAGAGACGGTTAAGTGTCATCCTTCGTTACATCGCGCCGAATCTATCGACGCCACAAATTCCCACAACCATTCCCCGGGGCACCTTGCATCACACGGCATCCGCCAGCGCCGACGATCATCCAGCCTGCATATCCACGAACTGTGCCAAAAAAGTGACTGGCTCCGCTGATCCGAGAGAAAAATGTAAGACGAGGTGGATGAACAAAACGTGCACGAAGACGTGGATGAGGACGACGATGATATGAATCCCGCTTTACCCTACCACAGCCATGGAGAACCCGAAACTCTACTCTATGGGGAGATATATGTTGATCGTCAAGTAGCTCCTTCCCGGGCCCACGCCGTCCGTCTCTTCCCCGTTCCCCCCCACATGATTATGTCATCATCGACGTCCTGGCTAGAGTATTTGGAGCACTCTACTCCTTCCTTTCCCTCCGTTGCCTAAACAGGAACAGCGGAGGAATGCCTTGCGTTGGCAATTGGCATCGGCATTCAGACTGGCACCGATAACAAACATCAAGAACCAACAATATGAGCAATAAGAGCCATAAGAACCACAAATTCCGTATAAAACCCCAAGACGGAGAAAAATGGTCCCGTTAACGACGACATACTATCTCAGGCCGATGAAATAGGTCGTTCGTCCCGCCGCCAAACGGCCGAACATGGTTACAGCTTGCTTTGGCCGCGTTTACAACGGTAACTACTATATAGATCTCTTTACACCCCTCCCCAGAATCCTAGACTCCTTCTTGAAAGGTCCAGGATTACTCTCGAGGTTCGTTTATCTGCCTTTATTTCCTTCCTCGTCGTCTTCACCCGGCCCTGAACTTCCGACTGTCCGCCTACCTGTCTCTCCTCCCCCGGCTGTTCTACTCGGATGAATACTTGATACCCACTTCCCGCCGCGCAACAAATGTTCGTTGAAATCTTCTGTGTGAGAACAAGGCGGCCAATTATTGCCTAGCTGCTGCTTGTCTTCGATAGATCTTCCATGCAGATGCAGCTCACCCCACGTCTCTTCCGTTGCCACTCACTGTCATTTACATGTCGGCAGGTAGGTAGGTGGGTCGCTACTCTCGCTTCAGTACGAGCACTCTCATATCCTGCCATATCCTGCCATCACCGCAGATATCACGGGCTCACAACCGCCCTTCATCCATATTCCTCGTCCCTGCTCTTTTCCTCTTTCCGTCGAGCCTCAACGCCGCCAGCCCTAACTTAATCACTACGGCCCGCTCTCATCTGCCGCATTCAACCACGCGGTGCGCCACTTATAAGAAACCTACCCACCTCCCCGAGCAACCAATCCTCACCCACCGCCCCCTGTGTACCTTCCTCCTACTCACGCCCCGAGTCCTCGACGCGCACGAGAGGCGCGCGAGAGCAGATATGGGCTCGGAAATGGAGTCTGAAACGGTCTCCTTCAACACTTACCGCCCCTCCTACCACTTCATTGCACCTCACTCATGGATGAACGACCCGTGCGGCGCCGCCTACATCCCAGAGATCAAAGAGTATATCCTGTGTTACCAGTGGCACCCAGGAACAGTCGAGCCCGGCAACTCCGCCTGGGGTATGGCCCGCTCTAAAGACCTCATCACGTGGGTTGATTGCTTCCCCCCGCTGCGCAACGGTCCCCCCGGCTCGTACGACCCGCATGGCGTCTTCTCAGGCTCGCTCGTCTCGCGCGTCGTCAACAACAGGCGCGTAGTCTACCTCTTCTACACCTCCATCTCAGCCCTGCCCATACACTGGTCCAAGCCGTACATTGCCGGCTGCGAGAGCCAGTCCCTCGCCTGCTCCACCGACTTTGGCCACAGCTGGCACCGCTACCAAGAGAACCCCGTGCTCTCTGAACCCCGCCATGGCGCTTCTACTACCGGCTGGCGCGACCCTTTTGTCAGCACCTGGCCCTCGTTGTCGGCGCTGCGTGACGTCCATCCCAGCACGAACTACATGCTCCTGTCGTCTGGCAAGCGGGGTCAAGGCCCTGAGCTCGTGCTCTACGAGTCTGGCGATCTATTAAGCTGGACCGAGCTGTGTGTGCTCTTCGACGCTCCATCGGAAACGCCTATATCGCACCACGCCAGCTCCCTACAGATCGGCAAGAACTTCGAGTGCGGCTCATTCTTCACCATGAACGGCAAGGAATACATCATCACAGCTGTTGAGCAAAACTCCTCACGCTACGTCCTCTGGATGTGCGGCGCCCTCTCCCTAACACCCAACGGAAAACCCACCTTCACCTCCCTGTCCCATGGCGCTGTTGACCACGGCATCTTCTACGGCCCCCACGTCTTCCGCGGCGCCAAGAACGAAGTCATGCTCTCCGGCTGGGCAGACGAAGACCTCGACGCCTCACCCGCCCTCAAGACCACCCAAGGCTGGTCAGGGTGCCTCACCCTCCCACGCGAACTCTTCACCCTCACGCGGCCCCTCGTCGCCGCCGATCCAGAAGCAGTCGACGCACACCTCTGGACCCGCGACGAGGAATTGGGTACAATGACAACTCTTGGTGTGCGACCAGCACGCCAGCTGCGGGGGCTAAGATCAGGTTCGATGATCTACTCCCTCGAAGCCATGCGCCACCTACGCTCCAAGGCCTATGAGATTGAAGCCCGTTTCCGTGGGCTCGCAGGTAACGAGTTACTAACCTTCAACGTCCGCCAATCCCCCAACGACGAGGAGGTAACACGCATCATCTTCTCCCTCGCCACCAACTCCGTCTCCGTCGACCGCTCCAAATCCTCCCTCCTCCACGGCCGCCTCACCCCAGATTCAGGACCATTCAAACTTCAAGACGGCGAGGACCTGCACGTAAGAGTCTTCGTGGACAATTCAATCATAGAAGTCTACGCCAACGGCCGCTTCGCACTCTCCACCCGAGTCTACCCCTCCCGTCCCGACTCGCTCGGCGCATCATGCGCCTTCGAGGGTCTAGATTCCCAGAGCGCAGGGGTGTGGATGCAAGTCTGGGAGGGACTTGTCGGGGCGTGGCCCGAGAGGGGGAGGGAGGTTGTGGGGTTAGATGCGAGGATGGGGGAGATGGAGATTGCGGATGAGGAGTATGAGGAGTATGAGGATGGGTGGAGTGAGGGGGAGGAGGATGCGGAGTTTGAGGTTTATGGGGCGTTTGAGAGGGGGAAGGAGATGGGTGGTGTGGGAGTGGGGGTGGGGGTTGAGGCTAGGGCGGTGGTTGCGTAGGGTGGATATCCCTCTCTCATCTCCTCTTTCCCATGTCTTCCCGACACCTGTTGCACACATGATTTTCCTTTCGGGTCATAGAGTAAAGAATAAATCGTCCGAGATTGGAGACACGGGCAGGATACGGCTTAGCCACATTTCGTTACCTTTTTTTTTCTGTTTGGTTTGGTCATTTTCGGTCTTTTCCCTTTTTGGGGATGACGGTCATTTTATTTTGCATGCTAAGAGGGAGACTGGAGGCCATAGACGTGGGGGGTTTACGAATATAATGACTTTCTATTTTTAATATTTTTTAAATACTGGTTTGTTAGATAAATTCACCGATTTCACAAACCAACCTTCCCAGCTTATATTTCACCACCAAATCCTACCAACGGCACTGCGGCTAACTTAGTCCATTCGGTATATAAGCTGTACTCTTCGGCTCCATCAGATAGTCATCCCCATAGCCTAAGAGTTCAATCCGGACCTTGTCATCGTTACTGCAGGCTTTGGCTCTGCGGTGGTGACGACCTAGGCGGCTGCTTCGTGGAGTACGAGTACTTCGGAATCATGGACTTAACTGAAGACTGTCACTGTAGTTTACTGCTGTCACTGGCATTTAATTGCTGTCACCCATTCTTCTCACTGTCACCTCTTTTCTTGCTGTCGACCCCATTCTTCACCCCCCCGCCACTTCCCCCTTCTAACCACTCAAGCCCCTCCCGTACAAAACAAGCGATCTTATTCCATAATACCACCCCCCACTCCACTCATCATTCTCGGCTTTTTTCGTGGTGGGGATCTTGAAACTCGAAAGTTTGTCCTTAAAGAAAATTGTAGATATATGCCTCGAGCTTCTCGTTTGTCTTCACTGTGGGAAGGCGAGTGGGGAGGCGTCGGGTGGATGTTTATTTCTTGCTCACTGGGTTTGTTTCGGCCCAGAGACGAAATAGCGAACTCTCGAGGAGCTGGACTACATTTCCGCCGTCCCGACTCGCACACACATGCACTACTGGATTACCAAGGCTCCGCTGTGGTTTTTCAACAAGTATATCACGCGCCTCTAGCCACTGTACAAGTTCGACAACAACAGCCACAATGTCCGCGTTAAGGAGATGAAGGCTAATGATGCGGAGAGGAAAGAGAGGAGGGAGAAGGCTGCGGCGGTCGAGATACACCCATCCCCTTCGGACTCTGATAATAAGGTAGATGTGGTGACTAAGGAGTTGATGATGGGCAAGGGTTATAAAGGGGGTGAACTGGGGATTGGGGTTTGGGGGTTGGTTAGTGTTGGAAACGATGGGGGGATTTTTATTCATGATACCACTTTTATTAAATTACAGTCGTGTTTCTATTCACTGATGCCAGCGAATTTGTAATATCCATGATAAATGGAGGAAAGCGGAAACTGTGAAGTGCCAGCAGAGAGAGTTCGTAGTATTATATGAGACTAATGCTGATAGATGTGGATATAACCATTTAGGCACAAAAAGCCCTTCTTGTTGTAATACCCTAGACAAACTTGATACTGAACGAGAGTCAAAGAAGCAGCAACATAGATCAGAGTCATGTAGTGTATTGTGCTACCTGCTACAATAGGAGAAAAAGTCCTTATACTTTATCTTTATAATCAGCAGCCATCTCAGGCGCAAGGTCAATCGCAATAACCTTCGGCCCAACATAGTTCTTCTGCCCAATAAACCACCAAATTCCCACAAATACTGACAGTCCACCAGTGACGAGGCTTGCATAATTCATCCCCTCGGCATCGACAGGTATGGTGTAAGGGAAGCAATAAATAACCATAAAGACAGCCATGTAAACACAAGCAATAATGTTGACGGCAAAGCCGATCCAGCCTTTCATCCAAAACGCACCAGGCTTAATATTCGATCTTTTGGACAAAATATGTGGAATCAGTGCAGCAAGGAATGAAGCGGTCGACAAGATAACAAACGCGCCTATGAAGGCATTAAATGCCGCCGTGGAAGCTACATAGATCCCGCCCATAACGCAAGACACAATGCCGCATACCAGCGTCGCGACAAAGGGATTCTTGAATTTGGGACTAATGGCACCGACAGAGTTTCTACCCGGCGCGGCACCATCACGAGCCAGAGTCCAAAGCATACGACCCGCAGTCGTGTAGCAGCCAATGCTAGCAGCGACGATGGGGAGTAATATGACAATGACGAGACCGACCGCCCCGCCGCGGGAGCCGGTGGCTTGATGGTAAATGTTGCCAAGGGGAAAAACGGAGTTGGCTTTGAAAAGACCTTGGAGGTCGTTGATGGAGTAGAAAATGGTGATCATGAAGATCATACCTGTGATAAATCCCGTTACGATCTGAGCAAGGATCGCTTTAGGGATATTTGAGCTTGGTCTGTAAATTTTATTAGTATTATAGCACATATTGCGGACCAGATGCATACCTTGGGATCTCTTCTGCTAAGTGAGTAAGACAGTCAGGCGTGCCGACGGAAAAGGCACCATTCAGCATACCCGTGAGGAAGACCAGGCCATTATTAGAATACCCGGTTTCATTAGACCAGTCTTTCCAGACAAATGAATTTGATGCGTGTCCTTTACCGTTGTGGAATGGCATGATGGCGCAAACCAGGACAGTGACGACGACCCCTGCGAGCATGAAGAACGAGCCAACTCTGTTGATAGTAGAGAGACCGCGGTTGCAGAACAAGACAATGCAACAGCAAAACCAGGTCATGATTTGGTAGACAATAAAGACCTGCCAGCGTTTAACTTCCATCTCTGGGTGGTAAAGCTGATAACAGTAAAGAACTCCATTGCCAATGATGGCGGCATTGGCTGATGCTCCGAAGATCCAGGCAAGTAGGTTCCACCACCCAGCAAACCAGCCACAAACTCGACCAGCTCGTGGTCCAGCTGCGACGGTGGCCCAGTGGTACACTAGACGAATGTTTAGTTAAAAAGTTGTCTAGAATGGACAATAAGACGTGGGTACCTCCACCAGATGCTGGTATAGCGGACGCCAGTTCAGCAATCGACGCTCCAACAAACCAGTAGCATATAGAAACAACGATACTATCCCTTGTTAGCAATCACTCGCGAAGGTCTAGGTTTACAAAACGCTTACAACTCATAAAGAACACTAGCGGGGCCACCATTGTAGATTGCAACGACCTATTTTCTCTTGTTAGTAACTTGGGTTGCCCACGTGTGGTATTGGTTCGGAATACTGACGATTGCACCACCAATTGCCGTCCAGGTATTGCCTGTTACAATACCCGTGGCACAGATGCTCCACAGCCCAAATTGTCGATCCAGCTCTTGAACATGGCCTGAGATGTTCGTGATGACAACATCGCTAGTGCCATTCTTCCCCGAGTTCTCGAAAGTGCCGCTTTCAGGGGCATCAATAGACTTGGAAGATGAGATTTGGGTCTCCGCCATGATGTCCAAATAACTGCGAGAGTATATTTAAGGAAAGAGGTATAATTATTTATAGGTAGAAATCACAGCTGGGCTACACCAGGTATTTATCCCCAGAAGTTGAGAGTCTCTGAGAATTAGGTGCAACCTCCAATCTCCTATCAGAGATAGATGAAATGGGGAAAGTCAAACAATGGGAAAATTGACAGAGGCATATAGATATAGATAAGACTATAATCAAGTTGCGATAAGTCGATGTAACCCGAACAGCCCTGTTCTTTGTGGCTTATATAGATTTACCGCGGATATCTGCTAATTGGGAATTGGCTTTGTTAGATATGGTATTTGGCCAGCTGGTTTGCTTTCATTTGATTCGGTGTGGTTTTTCGCTGGCCCACAAGTGGCTCGCTGACTCCTGCCTCAGATATTTCGACGGGCTGCACCTGACCCCACAGCCCTCCACACCCCACATTTTATCTCCTTTTTGGTAGACTAAGCTTATAATTCAAGTTACTCCTCAATCGAACCAGACTTGGTCCAATTCTCACTGTTGACACTGGCCTCGCTGACAACTGCCTCAATTTTACTCTCGCTGACTGTTGCTTCATGTCTCGTAAAAGCAATCATGATGACATCGCCCCAACTTTTTTTTCTAGGCTCGTCAATTATGAGTAAAAATATCCATATTTCGCGGTATTTCGTGGTGACTAGACCAAAGTTGAGGGTTATATAATCCAACTCAATCTTTACTCTTCAATTCTCCGTACTCTGTTTCCTCAAAACTTGTTTCCTAACCAAATTTATGCCATAATTGCAGGATTTATTGATCCGTTATGGTAGAGATAACCTCAATTGACCTGCTCCGAGGATGGCCATCTGCAGATCTGCTCCCTACGTCTATCCTCGAGGAGGCATCGAAGCGTGTGCTCAATGACTCTGCCCTTTCAACACCATCACTATCATACGGTGATGAGCCTGGCTACGAACCACTCCGAGAATCCATTGCAACTTGGCTGTTGCAGCAATACAACACACCATGGACTGTGCCGGGACGAATATGCATCTCGGGGGGTGCGAGTCAAAACCTCGCTTGTGTCCTGCAAGTCTTCACCGATCCAGCATACACTAGAAATGTGTATGTCGTGGCACCGACGTATCACCTCGTATGTAGAATCTTCGAAGATAACGGTTTTGTCGGACGTCTGAGAGCGATTCCAGAAGATGACGATGGGGTTGATGTAGCTTATCTCGAGGCGAGTCTGGCGAAGCATGAGAAGGAGAGTAATGGGAGTGACCAGAAGGTGAGCTCTTTTCTGGGTAACCGCTTGTTATACATGATTTGTTATCTGATTATATTCTCAGGCGACGAAACGACCGCAAGTAGCGCAAAAGCATTACAAGAATATTATATACACAGTCCCGACGTTCTCCAACCCATCAGGTAGGACCACAAGCCTGGACCGCCGTCAACAACTCGTCAGACTCGCCAGAAAGTACGACGCTCTTGTAATCGCCGATGACATCTATGACTTTATCCAATGGAATTCCACAGACACAAATCCGCCACCGCCGCTTATTCCACGTATCGTGGATATTGACCATGTCTTGGACGGCGGACCAACAACGCCATTCGGCAATGCCATCAGCAACGCCTCTTTCTCCAAGATTCTCGCTCCAGGTTTGCGCACAGGTTGGACAGAGGCCACTCCGACCTTTATCCGCGGACTATCGCAGTGCGGGTCTTCAGTCAGTGGGGGCGCGCCCAGCCAGTTCGTCGCATCGATGATAGCCCAGACTCTCAGAAATGGCACTCTCCAAGATCATATCGAAAAGGTGCTCATCCCTTCCTACAAGCGACGATATCAAGCTACGCTTTGTGCGTTAGAAAGATACCTGCTTCCTCTAGGGGTGGTTCTTGAAGGACAGACGAAAGGACCAATGCAAGGTGGCTACTTTATCTACTTTCTGCTCCCACCTTGTATCCTAGCAAAAGAATTCGTGCTCAGAGCCTCGCAGGATGAGGCCGTCCTGATCGCAGATGGGAACATGTTCGAGGTCCATGGTGATGAAGATGCTGTTCCAGCACGGCATGGGGTCCGCATTTGCTTTGCGTGGGAGCAAGAAGATTTTCTCGCTGAGGGGTTGAGAAGATTAGGAAAAGTGTTAGCGAGCATGCTCGAGCCGGAGCCAAGTGTTGTTAATGGCCGCAGTGCAATTAGCGGAATATCCATAGAATCCTAAAAAACCATCCTTCAGACCGCCAGAATCTTCGTCCCTGTGCATCTTAAGACAGGCACCCACGCAGGAACTTCCTTCAGACCCTCATCTCTCATAGCCCACGCCTGTTTCACCACAGTCCACAACTTAGAAATATTCCCAATTTGGTACTTGCGCATCCCTTCCCACCACTCATACCATATATCTCGAGCGCCGGGCTCAGCCTCGCAGGATGCAATAAAACCAGGCCACATAATGCTCGCAGTCAGGTCAAGATTTCTTCCTTGCTGTGCTCGAGCAGCTTCAATTTCCATTAGGTACTCGGCAACACGCTGCACATATAGCGCCATCTCCGAGTCCGTGCAAGGCAAAACTCGTGTATGAAAGTATATTTGCAAGCTCTGGGCGAACGCGAGAATGTGAATCTTTCCAAGAGACACGTTGCAGTTGGCGGCAGGGAGAGAGGATAGGTTTTCCTGATCAATTGACCATGACGAGATGGTCTTGGAAAATTCGTGACAAGCTAAAAGAAGGGTGGGATGAATTGGAAGGTTTTGTGAGATAAAGTGGGAGATATTCTGCGAAAGTATGGTGACTTGGTGTAGATAATTAGCAAGAGTAGCTGTTATGCCGTATGTGACCTCTAAGTCGCAGCCATCGGCGAACATATTGCTTCCGGAGTTTGGAAACCCATTTCTCGTCGACCAAGGAATTGGTAGGAGGTCGACGGACGTGGTGTCTGAGAGGACCGTGAGAAAAGACGAGATGGTGACCAAACGTCCATCAAGTTCGATTGATTGGTCACGCATCTGCTCGCAAATCCGATTCACACCACTAAGATGGACTTGGTACTCATTCATACTGCCTTCCATGATATCCGCAGTAATTAAGGTGAGAATAGCTGATATTGCAGACTCGTACATTTGAGATACTCCAGACCTGCACACATCTTTTTTGCTATGGTTTAGTTCAGGTAGCTCTTCCAGTGCCATTTGAAGCCAATCGAATGCTTTCAGCCTTAGAGTTCTTGCCACTTCATCAAAAGTGCTGGCCTTATTCGTTGCTCGCAAATTAAATGCTGATGTGGCCATGAGAGAAAAGAATATGGCCACTGTGCCTGAACCTCCTCGCGTAGGGCCACCCCTCAATGTTGCAGAACCGAGTAATGCATTTGGGACATACAGTGAGCTGTATGTGTTCTGAGAATGAGGTATCGGTTGAAGGAGAGTGGCAACGTTGCGGACGTAATTCTGCATCAATTGACCTTCAAGAATACTTTGACGATATCCTTTGTCAAGCCCGAAGGATATCGAAGAGCTAATGGAGCCCACAAGAGAATGGTTGGTCGAGGAACTGCTCATGTCATAAGAGCCATGTCTATAGATCACGGAGTCACTTTTATCAGGAGAAGTGTTATTCCTCCTAGGAATCTGCTCAACGGACTCTTGCGGTCGCTGGTGGTCATGGACGGAAGGACCTGATACCGAGAACACTCCAAACGGTCCACACGAGGATGGTTCGCCATCAATGCCACCGCAATCGACTTTCTCTAGATCCGCCAATTGTTCATCAATCACACGATTTGGAAAAGACCATAGCGTATGCGCTGAAATATGTCAGCAAGCCTGCCCAATCGTGACCCGTTAAACACGGCGGAGAAAAATGGAGCGTCATACGTTCTAGGCAACTGGCCTGCCTCTTTATTGCAGACGGCAATGTTGATGCATCGGCATCAGTGATCCAATATAATTGAACATCGTAGCCATCACAGTGTAGGTCAGACTTGGTGCACCGGGTACACGTAGGGCGACCTCCGTCGCATTTAACTTTGCGCCTCCGGCAGGTCCAGCAGCTACTAGATCAGGAATTGGTCACTAATTAATGGAGAGTAGACGTACCCAGTAAAAGTCTTCGTCTTTGGTTTTGTCTCTCTAATTCTCTTTCTCGTCGACATAATCTACAGTATTGGAGGGGACCAATTGACAACCATCACGTTGTTGGAAGGAACGACTATCCCCGCAGTTCGGAGCAACTTATACCGTACGGAGCTACTATTAGGGGGTTATCGGAGGGTTGGGAGTCCCAACTTAGGATAATTGGGGATGCGCTTTATCAGCTATTACGTTACCCCGTCCACCCGACGCTAGGCCATTTTATAATGCCGATAACCTTAACCCCTCTCTCGAAAATCCGACCTGTTGCGAATGTGATGCTTGCTATGATCTACATGTCTAAATAGATCAGCTTCGGGCGACGCATTGCGATTGTTCCAAAAGCTCTTGGGCAGTCGGCTAGTCTCTTCCGTCGCGTTTAATCACCATGGGCATAAGCTCTTTATCCTCTTCACAAATGTCTCGGGTGGCTGTGAGATGGAAAGACCGTTTCAGGGTGCTTGTCGGACTCCGAGGAACTGTAGGAACCGCAACAGATTTAACAGCTATTACAGTTCCATCACGTAGCATCCCGCCTGGTTTACAACACCCACCCATCCAGTAACGCATCCACGATTACGTATGGGCTCCGTGCTTCCAGGAGCCCCCCTGCTCCCGGCCGCTTGATCCTCTATATATCCTTGATCCCCGACTGCCCGTCCCCAGACCCCAATCTAATCCCGGGACTTCTTGGACTTCCAGGATTGCCGCAGTCCTGCACCCACAACGTGTGGCTCAAACTACGCGAAAACCCAGCTATGTCTGTGTTAGGCAGGTACTTATATTAGTATTAATATAAGAAGATAACTAAAATATTGTGCTATATTTCGTGATTGCCCAAGAATAACAAGCAGCTGCCTAGTTTTGCCTAGGATTTCAGGATTGCGCTCCAACTCTAAATCTGCCGAGGCGAATAACCCTACAAAGCTTGTCTGCTGATAAGCATTGCTAATAACACCTAAGAACACCACTTGCCTATCTGAGTTAATAATCCGGTGTCAAGCTTCTCGACCAGCAGATTATACGTGTGCGCTAACATATGTTTGTTGGTCAGGTATCAGACGACATAACCATAGCAGTACCTTCATCAATACCGTGATCTTTCCCACCATTTCAACATCAATCCACCAATGATGAAACCCTGAGATACTCAACCCTACTGAGTAAAGTATTGAACTAAGAGCTGTTGCATGTCTGCCTCTACCGTAATGAGGAAGGTACGAGACTATAGTTTGCTCCAGACACGCGTTTAATCTCAGGTGAATGTCTAATCGGCCCTCAGTTGTGTCTAGAATTGCAGGACCATTCCATTTATGAGAACCCCCGCTACTTTATTTTGTGACCCTGTAACCTAAATGATAGAAAGGAGAAGGTGGGCATAATAGTACGGCCGGTATATGACAGCTGCCTTGGTATCCATGCCTCTTTCCATGACACAAGTGACTATACATGTGCCTTTCAGCAATCATCAAGATATCAACATCCTAGACAGTTTAGGAAGGTATTTCACACGGAAAACAAATATGCTTCAACTGTCGGTATTGATATTTGTATATGAACCAGCTTTCTGTCCTGAATCTCTCTGCTATCTGCAGCCTCAAGTCGGACTTCATCTACAGCCATATTCTCTACTCTCACCTTGCAATTATCATCTCTATCAAAATGAAGTTCACTACCTTCACCAATGCCCTTCTCCTTGCGGGAGCGGTCGCTGCGGCACCGGGAACAGCCATCAGACGTGCACGAGCAGCAAGACAAAGCAAGCCCCTGAATCCTGTTGATGGATTAACTGCCTTAGGTGGGCCAAACAACTCTCACGTCCAATACTCGGGCAACTGGGCAGGCGCGGTCCTTGTTGGAACTGGTTACACATCAGTTACTGGCACTTTCACTGTTCCTACTCCCACTACTGATGGGAGTGGATCTGCCTGGGTAGGCATAGACGGCGACACATGTGGTACCGCTATTCTCCAAACTGGAATCGATTGGACAAAATCCGGGTCGTCAATTACATACGACGCCTGGTATGAATGGTTAGTTCATGCAAGATCTCTTAATCCTCCTCACATTACTTTCAATTCTACATCCCGTCTTCTAGACTTGAACTTGTACTAACGAGGCCAAAGGTATCCAGATTACGCTTATGACTTCAGGTATGATTCCGCACACCTTACGTGCTTCAGTATCATTAACTATTATTAGTGGCATCTCATTGGCGGCCGGAAATATCATAACTGTCACCGTGACCGCCACCTCAAAAAATGGAGGAACTGCGATTGTCAAGAATACCTCGACTGGGCAAACGGTCACTCACAGCTTCAGGAACGAAGCAAGCACCGGGTCACTCTGCGAGACCAACGCCGAATGGATCGTCGAGGATTTTGACTCTGGCGGAACACAGGTCAGCTTCGCTAACTTTGGATCCGTTTCCTTTACGGGAGCTTCGGCTGTGCAGAGCGGAACCAAAGTCGGCGTGACTGGGGCTAGTATCATTGATATTAAGCAGGGCACCACTGTTCTCACAGACTGCTCCCTTAGCGGTTCTTCGGGTGTGACTTGCAAGTATGTCTGATTTGCGATGAGGGGATGAGTTTATGTTGGCTAGAATGATGATGATGATGGTGGTGGTGGTGGTGGTGATATTTATTTTCGTCCGGTGAACCGTGGGTGAAATCCGCGACTCTCTGACCTCCCGTGGGCTATGGGGACGTTCTAAGCTAGGGAATTACATACTATTTGATTGAAAGTACTTATTGCCTAGCTATGAGGCTGTGAAACCGGTTGACCCACTGCTGTATGTTGTCGCCGTTTATCCCTTTTTCGCTGTCGCCCCTATTTTGTCACTGTTCATCCTTTTCCTCGTGATTGTTCACCGTCTTGAAAAATCACTTCACTGAACTCCCGATCATTGCAAAGTTTAACAGCCTAAAGTAGTTTACTCTGCATAGCCGTATGGCCATGGGATAGGAATTTTGTTGTGAGAGTTTACAGAGCGACACGTTAGATTTGAAGATCGATAGCAGTTATATAGGCAGCAGTTTTCAACGACGGGGTTGCGCTTGGGATGCATTGAATGTGGTATGGACGATATGATGAGATTTTTTTTCTTTCCCCTAGCCTTGCTTGTCATCGCGGTCATATAATTTAGCATCCCTACCCAGTCTTATCGCATACTCCCAGCCATGCACGGCGAGCGTTATATGAAAAGCCATTCGCAGCCGTAGCCATCCGACAACAGCTATCCGCCCTCATACCTCCCCAACACCCCTAATTCCCAGCCGTCTCAACAACTCCACCAACTCCCCAGTCACTCCCTCTTCCCCAACAATTGCCTCCAACATCCCTCCCACCAACTGATCTCTCACCCCAGCCTCCTCCACCAAACCCCTCAACCACGCCTCCTCTTCTCTCCCAAGCACAACACGGCTCACTTCCCTCACAAGCTCTCCAAAGAACTCAAGCAGCGTGACATGCATCAGCACGTCCTCGTGGTCCACCATCTCAACCGCAGCAAAATGCAATAACCCCTTCCCCGATGTTCCGTAGCTCCTCTCGGCATCAGGGAAGTGCGAGCGTGAAAGCGTGCTCAGATCCAGCACTGCCAGGGACGGGAGCAGGCGCAGAAGCCGCCCTTGTGCAAGCGACCGTTGGCGCTCGGGGAGGTAATCTGCATCATCTTCCGGGGTAGCAGCGCTGCACATCGCAAATATTGAAGCGTAGATGTCCTTGTCTCCGAAGATGCGGCGCCAGAGCAAGCCCTGCCCCTGCCCGGCCTTCGAAGGTGGGGGGAACGTAATCACCCCATCATCGCGTCGGAGAGGTGGCTCAGGGCAGTCTGTCGCCAGCAGTGCGGCAAGAAGCTGCGTCGCGCACTCACCGACCCCGACGGCGGGGCTGGCTAGCCAGGTTCGTATGAGTTGTGCGATTAGGTCGGGGTGGGTGGCGAGGAGGGCCACGTTGGAAGTGGATGAGGCAGCTTTCTCGAGGATGGCGAGGGCGAGGAGTCCGGAGGGTGGGGAAGAAGAGAGGGCGAGTGTTAAGGAGGGTGGGGGGGCGATGGTGAGAAGCGTGGTAAAGTTGAGGGGCGCGAGGAGTTTTGAGGCGAGGGATGCGACGGGGGTGGGGTCGTGGGGGGTGAGGGTGAGGGTTGCGGTGAGATCGGGAAGGAGGCGGTTGAGAAGGGGTGGGGTGTTGGTTGCTGTTGCATGTTAGCGTGGTTCATGATGTGGATGAGGCTGGAGGGCGCAGGTGGCAGTAAGGGACACTGAGGAGATGGCGAGGCTATCATCCCTCTCTTGCCCCGCTCATTCTTGGGAAATGGAGCGCCTCCGGGAGTTCATCGGAGAAAATAGGCCAAACAGTACTGTTCTACCTCGCCGGCAAAAGGAAAGACTATCCACTTACGCGTAAGTTGAAGCTCAACATCATCAAACAGCTTCGCATCAAACGGCGTCTCGGGTTTCACAACGAGGACCTTCAGGTGCCTCTCCAGCGCCTCCAACCCATCTATCGGTGCATTCTCCATCCTTCAAAAGTTCAGTCTTATTACTCGTTTTACTCAAAATTGCCTTCTCAAATTTCTTAAAGCTGTGATATGTCGAAGATGAAGTCCGAATAAACCAGGCCAGGCACACGAGAGGCGACGAAGCCAAGGAGGAAGGCTGACAAACCTAGAGTGGCAGGCGGTCGCGATTCTGCCGCCTTAGTCTGCGGGGGAAATCGCGCCGCCAAATTTCTCTCAGCCTCGCCGCCGACCTCATTCTTTCGCGACGTAATCGAGCTGTTGTATTTCTCGATCGTTCAATGCAGTTGTTCACAGTCGCTATATCACTCTTTAAACAATATACTACAGCTGGTGTGCGACCAGACGCATTATAACACCCCCGGCTGACACCACCACGGATCTACGACTCATCCCAGTCATACCAGCCAGAATAACCACCTCGACTGATTAAAAAACCTCACTCACCCAGCGCCCCGCCAACCCCCAAAATGTCGCGCGGCGGCCGAGGCGGCGGCCGAGGAGGCATGCTCAAAGGCGTCTCCTGGGAATACGATCCCACGCAAACCCTCGACTCTGCCCCCACCGAGCTCTTTCCTGTACCTTCCCCCCACCCCGCCTTTTCATATCGCACAAGCTAACCTACCCCCAACAGGACTACACAATCCCCTTCGCCTCCCCCGCCACCCCCACCGAGCAGCGCGCAGTGCGCCTCTACAAAGACCTGCGCGAGCAGATCCACCACGGCCCTCTATACACGAAGGCGCCGCTGCGAGACCCGAATACGGCGCCCAAGGTGTTCGGCGAGGAGCAAGAGAACGAGCTTTTTGAGATGCGGGGGCGCACAGACACGGATCCGTTTGTGGGTGTGCCGACGTATACGATGAAGTATGACAGGAAGGAGAGGGCTATTCCGATGTTGTCGGGGAGGCCGTTTAGTGAGTCTTACACGCCTTGGACGCTACGTTTGACGAGTGCTAATGTATTGGACAGTCAAAGCTTTCTTCCCCGCGGAACTCCACGCCACACTCGAAGGCTCAGATGGCCTCGCGGCACGGGGCACTATTGCACGCCGCAAGAAGCTGATCCTGGCGCGCGAACCGGGGCTTGCGGGTGCGACGGAGGAGGAGCGGAAACGTGCGTTGCTGGCGAAGCTGGATGGGGCAGCGGAGGAAGATGGGGAGGAGGAGGAAGGCGAGGAGGAGGGCGAAGAGGAGGATTACAATTATGAGGATGATGAGGAGGAGATGGGTGGGGATTATGATGCGGAGCAGTATTTCGATGATGGTGGGGAAGGTGGAGATGACGATGAAGGAGGAGGCGGGGATGATTATTAGGTTAAGGGGTAGAGGTGGGTTATGGAGTTTTGAGGGGAATATGTTTAGCCACTACGGAGGCAATGTGGCGGTTTGGAAATCTCGAGTGTGATAGATACCTAAATCGGCATTCATATATGCGATGATCGACTTACCACGCTCCATCCGTATTGAGGCCTTACATGCCATTAACTTCAGCCGCAACTCTTATTCGATCCCGAAGGGTATCTTTAATCCAACACCGCCGAACGCCGCTGAAGCGCGCCGTTCTTGCTGCCGTTCTTGTTGTCGTTACTGATGTTCTTGCTATCGGTCGCTCTTGTCGTTGATTGTTCCTACTGTCGGTAACCTTCTCACAAGCTCGTTGCGTAAATCACCACAGTCTATATCAAACCTTCTCGTGCCACGGTGGGTGTTGCGTTGCGGCTTGAGGCTTGAGGCTTGAGGCTTGAGGATTATGAGGGTGCTATAGTGGGTGTTGCGATGTAGCTCGAGGATTGAGGCTTAAGGATATTAAGGTAAGTGTCTCAGTCCACAAGATAGATCGTATATATCGTCGGGCGAATGTGTTCATAAGCTAGTGGGACCGCTGTGTACTTTGGATCTTGGGTGATGGGTGTGGGCGGGGGGCTTGCGGTCGCCTCCCATGGGGTGGGAGGAGGAGTGAGATTAAGATTATAAGAAGTCCAAAAGCTTAGTTCATGCGTCAATTGATGGGCTATGTAACGATATTTCCACCCGATCCCTCTTAAGCTAGAAACAAAGCAAATCCATCCAAACCGCCTTTGTGATCAAAAAGTCGTTGAGGGGCAGGGTCTCTTTGTTCTCGTGTGTCCACGTTTTCTAGTCGTTGCTGTCGTTTGTCTCCACAAGTCGATATGTTGGGCGCTCCATCCGCATTGAGTTGGAGGTCGCCAAAACTGTCGATTTGGCCAGCGTATGGACGGGGGTCATATTGGGCCAATTGTAGCAGCTGTTGACCGCTCCTGTGCAGTCTGGATGACCTGCCCAGCCATGCCGATGTCCCGGGTTTAAACTTGAACCTCATGTCTCATCAAGGGGTTTGCAGAAGATCGTACTTTTACTCACCAGTTCGTAACTATAGAATCATTTCATAATCTGTGATTCAGCTCTTATCCAAGTCCAAGCCTTGGCCGCGACTTATCCTGCTGATATCCATTTCTGACAAGTCCATCTCGATCTAAGATGCCGCCGACAGTATCACCCTGGTTCAGTACATTGATTCCGGCCGCAGACCAAGAAAATATACCAGCTCTCACAAAGAGGTCAGTGTCGGCTTTGACGGCGTTTTCTTCATTGTCAGGCAAGAGAGAGAGGAAGCATTTTCGACAGAGTCACAAAAATGGACGCCAAAGCCTTGTGCGAACAGAGAATGTGACCAAAATGTGCAACAAACACGGATAGACAGCATTCTAGAAACCAAGTCCGCCCTACTGTGGACCTGGATGCGGGAAATCGAGATACTATTTAAGTTCATTGCAGCAAATCGGCTTGGAGCAAATATGGGCTGCTAAAGCGCAAGATAAGGACAGCCACTCTCAAGGCAGCAGAATCAGATGATTATAATAGCGAGATGTGACCACCTAATTCTTAGATATATTAAGCCTCATTTTCTGAATTTGCGCACTTTTGGACTTCTCTATACGATTTTGCGCAGAAATGAGAAATTGGTACCAGATTGCCACCAACTCCGCCTGCTTCACTTCCTGAATTTGCGCACTTTTGAACTTTACTGTACGATTTTGCGCGCATGGAGGGTTTCGATACATCACCACCTTATTCTTGAATATCCGAAGCTTCATTTTTAAGAACCTACTTACTACCTACTGCGTACGCACTTCTAGCTCATTTAGCTTCACCCTTGAGAATCCGCGCATATTTGGTTCCATTAGCGCCAATCTACGCAAAAAACCTAATTATTAAAATTTATTAAGCTTAATTTTTTATTAATTTGCGCACTTTTGGCTCCGTTAGCGCTAATTTGCGCAAAAAAGATCACATCGAGCTTCCGGATACATCACCACCTAATTTATGAGTATCTTACACATCCACCTCCAGCGCATTTAGCATCACTTTTGAGAATATGCGTCTTTTAGGCTCTAGTAGCGCCAATCTGTGCGCGATTGATTGCATCGAGCTTGTAGATATTTTTACAATTTACGACAGCGTCGCCGCACAGCACTCGATCTGGATCAATTTATCAACTCGTTTGGGCTCAGAGATTGTTATAACTCGACTCGGGACCGGCTCTGCTGACCAGGCGATTCATAGATTGTTTGAGATCGGAAACACCTGAGGATTCCTCTTTCCCATAAGTTGGAGAGTTTGGGGACTCAGTTACAGGGTCAAGCGCTCCAAGCCGTCTCAGCACCATATTCGTGATCCAAATAACATAAAACCAAGATATGTATCCCAACTGATATTCGATTAAGAGTAGTTGGTGTGTGTGAGTAGAGCAAGGACGACCAATGGCAATTATTACCAGTGGTAAAAACGAACGACAGAGCAGGGCTATATAATCGGTGAGTGCGCACTCGCTCAATATCGCTAACCAGATATGCTCGATACGTGAAAGCATACGGAGAACAGAGAGCAGACTCTCGCAGCTTACTTGGGATTTTCAACTGTATCGGATCTACGAATCTTAGCTATATCATGACCAGTTCTTCAAGCGTTTGTGTAGGAAGATGGAGCTACAGAGATCGCGGCTGCAGCTGCAGCTTTTGACACGGGATGAGTCTGTCATTGATAAGGATCGATATTACATTCTCCAGACCGCTTTCTCGGGTACCATTACAAGAGCAGGTCCAAAAGTTAACCACTGTTTGCGGTTGCTAGATTGCGCGGACCTCCCCAACAGTCGTTTAGGGGGTTTTCGTGGTGCATGTTGACATGTGGAAGGGTGGGATAGCAAGAACGACTGACAATGGCAAGAACGATGAAAGGTAAGAATGACATGAACGGCAAGAACGACTGACCGACAGCAAGAAATCCGCGGATGACATATCAGGTGTCCAGAATGCGTGGAGTAATATTGTCAACTCCGCACCAAGCGGTCTCCTGTCACTACCACAGGCCCCCTATCTGTGTTTTGTAATAGTTGTACTTTAATGGTTGCAATTTGTTAATTCTGGGGACTCTTAAATAGTCGCCGCCACAGTGAAAGTCCGACGGGGCCCGAGCCCACCTGATGGGTTGATCAACGATCACTGTGCAAAGGGGTTGTTGATGTTGAGATATTTCCATTTCCACGCGTTGGGTATCAAACGACACTACATACATACAGATACACACTCGTACACACGCCATTTCCTTCCCGCTTTCCCTTCCTTATATCCCTTTCTTCTATTTACCCGTCATTACCCCCCAGTCCAGATCCAGATCCCTGCCGCCCCTGTAACTCCGCTGCTTTCCTTCTGAATTCGCCCATTTTTGGCCGTTGATTCTCATTAATGGGCGGAGAAGGGGGTGGTAGCGGCGTCGTAGCGGTGAGGTTGTTGTTGAGTTGGCGCATTGCGCGATGATACGTGAGTTGTAGTCGTCGATGAGATGCGCGGTGTGCGGTGGTGCGTAGGACAACGTCCATGCATTTCTCCTGCAACTGCATACGCACCGCTCACCCCGGCTCTCATCCATCTCCCCACCCCTCATCGCCTATCCAACTCCCCATGCAAACTCCTCGTCACCCCCCTATCCCCCAACGCCTCCACACTCCCCACAACCCTCACCCTCCTCGCCTCCACCTGCCTCTCCACCCCAGGATGATCATCCCACGCCCTCGCCTCAGGCCCCTCATCATAACTCAGCGCCAACCCCGGCGTCTCCCTCAGTGCAGGATGGATATTCGAAATCAACCCCCCAAACATCGGCGCCGGCGCATCATTATCATACCGTTCCCCCAACCCCTGTCCCATCGCCGCACCCCCATACTCCTGACCCGCAGCACCACCATCGTACCGTTGTTCCCTCGGCTTATACAAACTCCCGGGACCACTCGGCGACTCCCTCCCTGCCTCCGGCATATCCACCGGATTCGCAGCCGCATGCGAGATCAGCCCCGCGTTCTCCTCCCCATCATACTCCGCTGGGCTGAACTTCCGCCTACTGAACTCCTCCGCGATCGGCAGGTTCATCGGAGGCCGGTACGTCGTGTCCCCCCCCCTCCCCACCTCCACCTCCGCAGCATGCGCCTGCAGCGCCAGCGCATCGCGGGCGTCGCGCGTGTAACTCGCGTCCTGCTTGCGGCGGCGCGCACCGACGAACATCCAGCGAATACCGCGCCCGGAAGCCTTGACGATGTCCCAAGGGTTCAGCGCATCTAGTAGTGCGCGGGCGCCTAGGAAACCGCCTTGGTTGGGCCCGAGGTCGTCCGGGTCGCCGGTGGGGTATTTAGAGGCGCCTGATTCGCCGGAGTGGTGTGCGCCGGGCTTGTAGGGCGCGTGCGGGTAGGCGAAGATGTGGAAGATGGCGAAGAGGGCCATTTCGACGCAGATGAGGAGGGAGGGGATGCCGACGTAGAGGTCGGGGAAGGCGAGGTAGGAGTTGGCTTGCAAGATGGAGAAGGTGGAGGAGGTGAGGATGGAGATGATGAAGGTTTGCCAGAAGGAGAGGAAGATGACGAGTTTGATGGCGAGGACTTTGAGGAAGGGCGAGTGCTCGGCGAGGTCCACGCGTAGTTGGATGTAGAATTGGATTAGGAGGTACATGGCTATTGTCACGGCGACGGCGTTGATGACCAGGACCTGCGTAGTGTTAGTTGGGTATACAGTGGACAGAGAGACGGCCGACTTACCCAGATATGCGCAAACCACGGCATATTGCTCCCCTCGCAATACACATCAAAATACTGCGTCACCATCGCCGTGATCGTCATCGCGACTCTCACAAAGCAATACTGGTAAATACCCGCCCACACAACATTAAACCACGTCAACCCGCTCCTCGGCGTCCGCCAGATGCCCCTCTCCCCACCGCAGCACTTGGCGAACCAGTTGACAGGCAGCACCCACGGCTTGATGGGGTGCATGGCGCGGAAGAAGTCTTTTTGGCTGTGTAGCGTGGGGGAGGTGTAGTGGCACAGCAGCGCGAAGAAGGAGGCGATCGCAAAGGCTTCATAGCAATCGGATATGACGCTGAAGTAGACGCTGTGGTAGTAGAACCAGAACGAGAGGAATCGCGCAACGGCGTAGACGGGGATCATTACGAGGATGCGGATTATGCTGGTAGGTGTCAGTAGGCTGTCTCTCTCTCTTCACGCAAGGGGGAATAGAGGGGGAAACGCACTGTCTCTGCTCCCTCGGCTTGGTATAATTCAGCGCATGCATCCAAATCGAGTATGCCGAGATCAGAATCGCCACAATCGTGCAGCCGCCGCAGATGATCAGTCCAAGCTGGTGGAAATTCAAACTCCCCGCTATCGGCAGCTCGCCCGTAACTACAGCGCATATTGTTAGACTTGTCTTCATGCATATCAACGTGGACGTGTGGACTCACTCCGCAGATCCTCTATCGTCGCATTACACGTAAAGTTCACCATTGTCCTTCCCAGCCCCGCGGCTCAGCGCTCGTACGTCCAGGCGCGTCCGCTCTTATAAGGCCCTTCTTGTTTGTATGTCTTTAAATCCCCCCACCTCGTCTTTCCAGTTTCTCAATCAAATCCCCTCGTCTATCGTATCGTAACGTCTCGGATTTTCGCAGCAGTGTCGCAGAGTCGCAGTATTATCCTATTATCGCAGCCCGTAATCGTCGCTCGAAAACCCGTATTAAGAAGCAGTTCAATGTCAGCGACGGCAAAGCCGAGTCGCGTTCCAACCTATATACGCTTCCCCACACACAACAGCACTCGTGCCTCGTTATCGCCCAGTCGCACCGCGTCCTCCCTCAAACCTCAGGGTCCAATATCCGTCTTTAGCGCCACCGTGTGCTGCACCCGCGTTGGTTCCGTCCGGGCCGCCTAAACCAAGCCTCGTGCGCGCGTGCCTGTCTCGGTCTCCCTCGCTATTTCGTGGTAGTCGTCGCGGGCGTGTTGAGTGTGGATTGTTCGCAGCGTAGGATAGATGGTAATTGACAGATCGTGTTTGAATGTCGTAAAAAAGGGAATTGGGATTTACCAGATCAATCTGTCAGCACCGCTGATCCTCCACGCGCATATATCTGATCTCTCTCAAGCACCACAGAGCGTTTCAGACTGCCGCGCCAACGTCCACGCCACGCTACCCTGCCACCGCACAGCCTCGCTCTTTGGTGATGGTGGTGTGTATTCGTGACTTTTGTTTATGCGTTGTTGTTGGTGGTGGGAGAAGGTACTAGGTACCTGTTTGTCGTGAGAGGGGCTATTTTTAGGTAGGGTGTGGTTGGTTTGGCGCTGGCGACTAGGCGGACTGGGCCGGGCTTGGTAGGAGGAGGGGGAAAGATGAGGGTGAGGATGGATATATTACTGTGCTTATGTGGGAAGTTTATAGGATTATTACGCCGTATTATGGGTTGTGGGATGAGCTTTTTGAGCTTCTCATTGGGTTATTCACTTGCTTACTTGTTTGTTTTGGAATCATACCTTCACCGCTCGTTTATTATGATCTTTATTAAGGCACACTTCCATTCACGTTATCAGCATCACCGCAGGGGATTATTGTGGCACGGAACAACTCATCTATATCAGAAGTAATATAATAAGGGGACTCATATTAAAGTCTAGATACTTTGCCGGTCCCTGCTCTGTGCTCTGGTGAGAATAATGTCGTCTTAGAGACACCAATTCTGCGCATATTTTCGAGAATATCTATTTTATGTATCGACGATTCAAAATAAAATCAACATATTATTTTTTAAATTCCTACAAATTAAATAAAATAAAGGGGATTTTAGATCTTTAAAAATATAAGAAGAACCCATCTATCTATTTCCAGGACTTTCTTCTCCATAATCATCGAATATATCCTCCAATTTGCTTTTAAAGAATATTATATTCCACAACTCCAATAACACCCCCCAACACCCACCACAAACCGCCATCAAGCCCCTACAAAAACCACAATCAACCATACCAGCCCCCTTATTCCCACCCCAAGCAAACTCAAATCCAAGATCCCACATCCCAAAGAAACACATACGTGAGCAAGTGGGGGCCAGTAATAAGCATACGCAACACCCCCCCCACCCCTCCCCGTCCCACCACACCGCCAACATTCCCAACACACCAACACCCAAGCGCCCACACGAGCAGGTAAGGCAGATCAAGATCTGTCATACCCACGCTCTTCCCTGTCTCCTCCCTCTATATAAATAGAGAGAGTGAGATGGGTAAGAGACAAAAGCCGTTCTGCGTAATTGTAGGGGCTGTTGGGGTGAGACATCTGGTGGGGGAGGTAGTGGTGGGTGATACAGGTTCACTCACTCTTTCTCACTCACTCTTCTCACTCGCACACACCAAACAAACAAACACCAAAAACATCAAAGCAAAAAAGTAACTTTCTTCTCTTCTCTCCTTCTCTGGTGGTGGGGGGGTATCATAGTGCTCCCCATCCCTATTATCCGCCCTCCCCTTTCCTATCCGTATCGTATGTATTTACACCATTTCCCACCCATCCCATCCATGTTTCCATATCATCCCTCCCATAAAGCTCCGTTTCTACCTCAGATTTGATTTCCATTCGATTTATAGCATACATTCCGTCCCCCTGGTCTCTCCCTTCCAGTTCCGGGTTCCATCCTGTTCAGTGACAGTCTGTCCATCCGTTTGTTGTCGTAAATAATCTCGCTTTTACCTTCGCGAATGCCATAATAAGCCATTTCTTTCATAGCCACAATGCCCACCCATCTGTTTCCATTTCCATTTCCATATATCTACACAACCCCCCTTTCTCTCCTCACCAATCCACCTCACACTCAAGCATCCGGATTCGTAGCCCTCAAAATCGGCGGCCCCGTCCTCACCACCCTCCTCGAATAATCCAAATTATCCTGTATACTCCCCACGCTCTCCCTGCTCCCACTCGCGCCCCCCTGCTGATACACCGGCGCAAACGGATCCAACCTCGGATCAACAGGCATCAACCTGCTCCTCCTCGACCCAGCACTAGCAGGCGTATCCGCCACATCCCCCGCGCCCGAATCCCAGCCCTCGACTACCCGTCGTCCGTCGGTGCCGAGCACGTACCGCGAGTTCTCACTCATAGTGCGTTGAGGTGTGTATCCCGTATTCGGGGTCGGAGGAGCCGGACCAACGTCGGACTCAGCGGCGAGACGCTTGCGGCGACGGATGAAGAAGAAGATTAGCGCGCCGACTAGGGCGAGGAAGGCGGCAATGCCGATGCCGAGGCCGGCGGCGCCGCCGGCGGTGAGTGATTTCTTGTTGCCGTTGTCGCTGGAGGAGGTGTCGGTGCCGGGGGGGGCGGTGGGGGTGATGGTTACGACGCGGACTTGGCCGGTGACGGTCTCGACGCTGGTGATGGGGGTGGGTGTCCAGGAGGAGGTGTCGCCTTTGGCATTATCTGGCGGAGAGGTGGTTGTTGGGTTCTGGGGGGGTGTTAGTTTTGTGTGTGAGATAGGGGGGATAGGAGAAGGGGGGTTAGGGAGGTTAGAGAGGGATGGGGGGAGGTCAGGAAAAAGACGAAAAGGCGAGGACACCAAATATGAAAAGCGCACGCGCGGATTGGAGATGCAGTACCGTGTGAGTAGATGAGCTAGAAGTCGTCGCCGAGTCCTGTTGTACCAATGTCAAACTGGAGGCAACAGAAGCGCGGGTTCCCGACAGCCAGCAGGTTAAGCTCCAACAGGGGACAGTGTATATTCTCCGGGGCAACGATGGAAGGGGTAGGGACAACGGTATGTTAGGAAAAGGGGAGGGGAAAGGGGATGAAACAACAGAAGGGGATATCCATAAAAGGACGAGGGGATAGATCCATAAAAGGACGAGGGGATAAATCCATAAAAGGACGAGGGGGATAGATCCATAACAGGACGACGAAAAGATGTCAAAACTCGCTCGCAAGAAAACGCACCTTGGCAGGGCTTGCCGTAACCCCGGTCCCATCAGTGGTCTTTGTCCCTACAACATCTTTGTTGAGCTTGATATATCCATATAGGTTCGTACCGCCGCACAAATCGTCGGGGTATCCAGGACACTGGGTGTTGCACTTGTCTGTCGAAGCCGTCGAAGCGCCCGGGGCATAGTTGGAGCACCAGCAGAGGTTACCCTGGACGATGGCGAAGGCAAACGATTGCTGGCAGAAGGTCTGGCAGAGGCCATTGGACTGGTAGGTGCTGTAGTCTGAAGGGGGGAATTAGTCAGGGATGCCAGACAGAGCGAGGTGGTAGGGCAAATAACATACTTCCTGCCCTCGACGCCGTATTAATCCCCGCACAATACGCCATAGTCAACGCCTGCACCGGGCGAACCTGTGTTGCTATCAGCACGCCTAGCGGCGCCAGACACGCCAATGCAACCGTCGCCGCCGACATGGCGGACTGCGTCCTCGGGGCAACCATCCGGACTGTGTCGTCTCTCTCTCTCTCTCTGTGACGCTACTGTGTTTGTCGTCGACACCTGTTGGGATTGGGGGGAAGCGACGCGGTTATGGGCGCATCGATGCTTGGGCGGACACGGGGAGATGGAGGTGCTTGGTGGAGGATAGGCGCATGTACGCTCAAAGAGAGGGAGATGGCGCGGAGCCGTTCCTTTGTGTCGTGTTGCGTCTGTCGGCTGGTTGAGGCAGCTGTTTCGGAGACAGCAGCTCGGTGATAGCTCGTAGCTCGGTGATTGAGCTCGAGGAGGGGGGAGATGAGAAGCGGTGATGGTATGCCGAGCCGCTGGGGTTGAGAGGCGTAGAGAAGGTTAGGAGGTGTGAGGAGAGTGTATGAGTGGAGAGGAGAAGAATTGAAGGTTTGTGGATTGTGGATTTGTCTGGCTGGATTCCAAGATTTGCAGGAAGGGGAGTTGAGTACGGGGGGGTACAGAGGGAGGGAGTACTGGGTTCCCAGCCAACGGGGAGATGTAAAAGTAGTGGGGTGGTAGAGGGGACTTTACGCTATCCCCCATTTACTACCACATCCACACCCAAGTACAGCCATCTCCACCACCAACTAAAGTACCTGGTACCTCAAAGTACGGAACACAGATACTGGAACAGTGCCAGGACAGGGGGAAAGGCCAGTTGTGGGAATTATTGTTAGAGACACGGCCTGGTAGACTGGATGGCTACAACGCCAACATGGTGATGATAGACTCATCAGGGATAGCAAAGAGGATAAAAGCTTCTTTCTAAAGTCATAAACAGGTGAGTAACTAGATCACAATCACTTCTGGTACTCTAGCAAGCTCTGACATACCCCTAAGCAAGCACCGTCGCGGTCGAGATCGCGGTCAAGCAAGCTCTGTTTATACCATAAACATCAAATCTTCCCCCTTCCCGATACGACCTGTGCTATGAACACCACCGTGCTCTCCTCTACACGCCTCCTACGTACACCAGCAAAAGCCACCAAACCCACACGCCGATGACGCCGACCACACACAAGAAAAGGAAGCAAAAAAATACCAAAAAGCGCCACCAAACCACCCCCTGGAGTACACTCTCCGGCACCTCATGCAGCCGTTCTCGTCTTCCCTGTCCGTGGCCACCGATAACAACCCCTACAGTACACTTGTCCCAACCACGCGTCCTCACTGGCTCGGACGCGCATCGCCCTTGCCGCCAAGGACCGCGAACTATGACCGGCGCGGTGGGGACACGATGATCCGGGAGTGGTGAGTGGGCGGACTGGGATGTACGGTGGGTTGGTGAGGACCACGTCATTGTTTGTGTGTGTGCATGAAGTGTGGTATATGGACGGTATGGGATGGTATAGGATGGATGGTATGTATGATGGGATGGTATAGGTGGTATAGGATGGTATGTACGAGGTGAGGAAGAGGGAAGGTATACAGCTCTGATATGCAGATTTACGAGGGCGTGACTGCCGCATGCGGGTATACGAAGACGAGGAAAGGGTGGGCGTGCATATACGGGTACGACCGATCGATCACCTGGGCTGGGGAATGGCTATTTACAGTTACCATAGAAGAGTACGATACCACGCAGTACGATACCACAGAAGAGCAAGAGTACTCTACCACTCACTCACGACTTCCTTCCTTCCGTCAGGTAAGACACCACATCTACCCTCCCGCGTCAAACCATTATCTCACATCTCACTCACATCTCCAGTACGTCCTTCCCTCATCCACGCGTACATCTCATACCGCCACGGTCCCCTCCAAAAGCTCCATAACCCAGCCAGCGCGACAGGGGCCCAGCACCAACATCCAAGCATCCAAGCGCAGAAAACGAAACAAATTCCCCATCTCCGAACCGATAAATCCCATACATGTTGGGAAATGAGGATGTGCGCGCTAGATTGGTTTATGGGGTGGGAGGGTGGAGCCGAGGTCGATCGTGCACGGTGGGAGATGGAGAGGGGATTTGCTGACTGGGGATGACTGACGGGGAGGCATGTGCGAGAGAGGAGGAAGCGCGACTGATTGAGGGTAGGTCGTCTGTTGAGGATTTGCGGCGGTGGGAGGCAACGCGCTGTGGATACAGTTAACAGTGCGTGCACTTAATCGTCCACACCAGGAACACCCGATATGACAGAGAGTCCAGCCGACGAGCTCAAAAACTGTGGGATCGCGAGTCCAATTGAGATTTCGTGTGGAGAAAAGTCAACAGATCATCTCGGCCTTTGGCTGGGCTTTGCTTACTGTTGTTGTACCCGGTCGCTAGACCACCTGTGAGCTGGCTGGGCTCGGTGATCTGATCTGGGCAGTTGGTATGGCTAGGTAGACGGGTGATCTGGGATGGTTTGGCTAGACTGGGCTTTCTGTTGTAGGGCTGGTAGGGTTGGCTGCATTGGGTGTCAGGACTGTTTAGACGTCTGGACCGGACGAGGTACGTGGGTGAGTGAGTGCTTTCTCATATATCCTCCTCCGTCATCTACATCTTCGCCATGCAGGCGTTGGGAACACACGCATTTATTGATATGACGTCGTCTACCCGGAGCGAGGAGGTGATTTGCGCGTTTTCTCAGCCGGCGAGGAAGGCACGGGATCCGGAGACATTTACTATGCTTCGATCCGCAGATGACAGGCATAGATGGGTACCTGAGATTACTGGTTTCATTGCGGCTTCATCTCATTAGAGTACTAGATGCACATTCAACGCGATTTCGTAATTTTTCGTTCTTTTTGTCTTTTTCCGCAATTTTATTATTTATGTTTATTTCCCTCTCACCCCTCCTTTCTATCACCCCCTCTTGTCCGATATCATCAACCAACAGCCGAGTCATCCACGAGATGATTCCCAAACCCCGCAACGCCACCGCCGAGCATCTGGGGATATATTTCCAATGTCTCTCTGGTTGTGCGATCTGACGTGGACTGCAAATGGGAAGGAACGACCCAGTAGTCAACAGATGTTTGCTTACTGGGCCGTTCCTTCCCATTATTCAACTAATCTACTTGTATGATTTCGCAGGGAAGTTACGGCATAGTTTGCAGATTTGTGTTTACCAGAGTCGTTCCTTCCCATTATTCAACCCGATTCACTATATGATCCCCTAGGGAAGCCACGACTTGTTGTGTATCTTAGTCGTTCCTTCCCATTATTCAACCTGAGTGACTACATCCTTCCTTAGGGAAGTTACGACCTTTGTTCCTTCCCATATATGTGACGTTTATCTCGGCCGTTCTTTCCCATTTCGCAACATCAGCCCCGAGAATATATAAATAGTTGCGGAGGCCATTTCTGGGTAACCGAGGATTAGACTGATACTAACGAATATATATCTTCACTCAGAAACTTGGCTGGCGGTGTCGATATAGGTGTACAGACCAGCCTACCATGAGATATCGCCTCCTATCTATCACCAGAGCATGCGCGCTCTAAGACGCCTTGAAATCGCAAACTTTTCAACGAAGGTCGCTCGACTGAATTTCGTCATGGAACGATCGATACACAGCGACCTCAAACTCTCCGCAACTGAGGAAATCATTGATGATTTAATTGAGAGCCTATTGTAACCCCTTCTGGTGTAGAGAGGTATAGAGAGGCGGTGACCGAGAGGTGGTGATAGAGAGGTGGTGAGAGAGAGGTGGTGAGAGAGAGGTGGTGAGAGAGAGGTGGTGACAGAGAGGTGGTGACAGTGGCGGCGCGTGAAGCGCTCCGCAAAGGCGGCCTAAAGCAATTGTAGCCATGCTAAAATTGACATGGTGCATAATGCGGTATATCTCAGTCAGTCTGTCGTGCTGTAGCCTCGAAGAAATGCTTCTAGCCAAAGTTTCATTTCTAGAACTGGTGCCCCTCTCCTGAAAAACATCTTTTCGATTGACCGGAGATGTAACCCTCGGCTGAGATACTAGGCTCAATCTCTGCTGCTATATCTTCTGCAAATATTGCATAAAGTCTTCTTCTGGGAACTTGTCCGGAAAGATTATAACACATAAGCCCATGAGATAACTTGAGATTAATACGTTGTAGTCCAATTTCCAATTCGACAGCTACTTTATTTGCAAGATACAATTCTCATCTCGATATATTCTACTTTTTCATTCTTTAATCCCCCTTTTCTCTCCTTTAAGCCTTAATCGGCCCGGTGTTCCCACCATACGTCACCATCTTCGTGACCATATACTCCCCAACCCCATACTTCGACCCCTCCCTTCCAAACCCACTCTCCTTCATTCCCCCAAACGGTGCAGCCGGATCACTGATAAGTCCCGTATTCACCCCAATCATACCAACCTCCATAGCCTCCGCCACCCTTGCAACCCGCTGAATATCCTGCGAGTAGAAGTACCCCGCCAACCCCACATCCGAGGCATTAGCCAACTTAATAACCTCCTCCTCGGTCTCAAACTTAAACAACCCCGCCACCGGCCCAAACGTCTCCTCATTCGCAAGCTTCATCTCCGCATTCATCCCCCCCAAGATCGTAGGCGCATAAAAGTTCGCCCCGAGCTCAGGCAGCTTCTGTCCGCCAGCCAGCAGCTTCGCGCCCTTACTAATCGCATCCTGCACGTGCTCGTCCACCTTGGCGACCGCCTTCGCATTGATCACAGGACCGTGCGTGACGCCCTTCTCGAAGCCGCTACCGAGCTGGAACTTGGCCACCGCGTCGACAAAGGCGGAGGTAAAGGCGTCGTAGATGCCAGCCTGCACGTAGATGCGGTTGGCGCAGACGCAGGTCTGGCCCGAGGAACGGAACTTGGAGGTGATGGCTCCTGCGACGGCGGAGGTGAGGTCGGCGTCGTCGAAGACGATGAAGGGGGAGTTACCACCCAGCTCGAAGGAGAGCTTCTTGAGGGTGGAGGAGGATTGGGCCATGAGGGTCTTGCCGACGCCGGTGGAGCCTGTGAAGGAGACCTTCTTGATGGTGGGGGAGGTGCAGATGGTCTTTCCGACGGCGGGAGTGTTGGTGGCGGCGGTGATGACGTTGACGACGCCTTTGGGGACGCCGGCGCGTTGGGCGAGCTCGGCGAGCGCGAGGGACGTGAAGGGTGTCTCGCTTGGGGCTTTGCAGACGACGGTGCAGCCGGCGGCGAGGGCGGGGCCGACTTTACGAGTGATCATGGCGGCGGGGAAGTTCCATCTGTAGTGTGTTAGTATTATCTAGTAGTCTAATAGATGGCCGGGTGGGAGAGCACATACGGTGTAATCAGTCCGCAAACTCCAACCGGCTCCTTGAACGTCACGACCCTGTTCCCTGGCACACTGGCCGGGATGGTGTCGCCGTAGATGCGCGGCGCCTCCTCGCTGAACCACTCAAAGAAGTTGGCCGCGTAGGTCGCCTCGCCCCTTGCGTCTGCGAGCGGCTTTCCATTCTCCCACGTAATCAGAGTTGCGATATCCTCTTGGTTTTCGACCATTAGGTCGTACCACTTGCGCAGCACCTTGGAGCGCTCGCGGCCCGTCCAGGTCTTGAAGGACTTGAAGGCTGTCGCGGCGGCTGCGATGGCGTGCTCAGTGTCAGCGCTGTCCATATCGGGGGCAGTGCCGATGACTTTGCTGTTTGTTGGGTCTGGCGGGGTTGATTAGCCGGGTGCCTTGATGCAGGGGATGAATGGTGGGGGAGATATGTACCATAGACGTCAAAGGTCTTGCCTGACTTCGCCTTCACCCACTCGCCGTCGACGAAGTTAACATCGAGCTTGAGCAGCGACGGGTCGGATAGCTGCAAACTGTCAGTCTCACCATTTCCCCGCAGCGCTTGCCATAGCCGGGGCAACTCACCTTTGGGACATTATGGTTATTCATTGTGGAAGCACGTCTCGTCTGGAGAACTGGCAGTGTAGATCGTTGAAACTTTGACTTCCTAGCTACGCTTAGAGCAGCAGAAGACGAATATTTAAAAAGGGAGCTGTTCATTGTGCATAGCCGTGGTTCCGTGATGACGACCCCGCACGGTAGATGGACAGCCACTAGCAGTTTTCACAACACGCCGCGTCGCTGGGCAGCGATAAAGAACCGGAGAAGCGTAGATGAGAGTAGATAATTGGTTTATAAAGGGAAGAAGTGAAGTCGGCGCTGA
The DNA here is from genome assembly GCA_001662605.1 of Pseudogymnoascus sp. 05NY08. Taxonomy (NCBI): domain Eukaryota; kingdom Fungi; phylum Ascomycota; class Leotiomycetes; order Thelebolales; family Thelebolaceae; genus Pseudogymnoascus; species Pseudogymnoascus sp. 05NY08. The sequence goes on along the minus strand of KV458796.1, from coordinate 71,199 downwards.
ATTGATATATATATGTCGTCGTTGATGTAAAAGTTCTTTGTGTATCTCCTTCCGATGGGCGCGCCGCGGCCCAGATGACGCAGTGTCAATCGGCGCCCGAAATGCGGGGCAGGCTTATGTAACTCGCCCGACACGGAGAAAGACGGTGTGGGGAAAAAGGGGAGAAAGAGGAGAAATGTGGGAAATCCCCTCACCGATAATGCGATAACAAGCATTTTCTCCAATTATCGCAAAATCGGGCTTGGCTCGAAGAGGAAGTTCTATCCTGGATGATAACTCTACCAGCAGGGCTTGCCTCGAAAGAGAAGTTCTATCCTGCATAATGGCTCTCGAATGACAGTTCTATTTTGAATCGAACACTGTAAGGGTAGTAGTTCTACTCCCAAATCATGACTCTGAAATGGCGGGTGAATACGGGGAGAAGAGGGGATGACCCTAAATCTATGAGGGGGTTGATTATATCTGAAATTTGAAGAATATAACATTGACATGCACTGGTATTCTGCTCATAACTTCACTACCGTAAATACCACGGTATATAATGTCCATGAGCGGCGATTTGCAGCTTGACGACAACGGGTTTATTTTATATAAATAATTCTCAATAACATGACTCCTTATCCGCTTGAATGACCTCAAAACTCCAAATCCACACAACAACGGCCAAAATAGCCGGCCCCAGAGAAGAAATAGGAAGAGGAGCTATATCGACTTTCATAACTTTTATCAACTTTTATTGGCTTTTATCAACTCCTTTATTGATGGCCCAGTCCTACCAACATCCTAAAACATCAAACTAGCTCTGGATTTATCAAGTGCATTCATTCGAGCAAGCTTACACCGCACCAGGTAACACCCACGCCTCAACCATTTCTATGGGCAGCACACCCCGCGACGGCAGCACTCGACGGCCCCCTCATTGCAGATGTCACTGCTTGTGGAAAAAAACCGATATGTGCTGGAGCATGGTGTGCAGCTGGGGCTTACCCCGAAGTTGTCGATTTTGTAGCATGGCTCTAACGTGGGGAGCGCTGCGGGCGGTAATGCGCAGGCGGAAACGAAGAGGGAGGCGAGGACGAGCAGAGACGGGGCGAGATGCATTGTGAATCGGTGGTTGGAAGCTGGGCTAGGTTGGTGTAAAAGAACTGGATCTGTGGTGTTGGATCTGGAATTGGGACTGGGTTGCTGGCGAAGAATTCCTTCAACTTAACTCAAGAGGTGGGCATAGTTCCTATTTCTATAAGAAGATTCATGTATCTGGAATTTGGAAGACGAAGCAAACATGGAAAGACATGCATGTATACAGGCTTTTCTGAAGCCTCATATTTGATGCCGGGGTGTTGGACAGCGTCATGAAGAAGTAACACAAGCGGCAATCATACAGTATATTCTGCAACCTCCCGTTCAGAAGAACCACTGTGAAGCCTCACCGAGGGCTAAATAAAGATAATGATCATCGCTTGTAACCTTTTCATTCTGTATCATGGGTTCGGTTGGTTTCAGCACGAAGCTATTTGAGAATTTCTTCTCACCTGCACCCCAATTCCAAAGACACAAAGTTGTGGAATACCTCCGCCCCCGAGATCCTGAGACCCATATATCCTCGAATAACCAACATAGCTTTGTAGGTAGGCGGATGTCCCTATCGTCCTCCTCCCTGGAACACAAAGTCAGCTCTGAAAACTTGAACGACATCCATAGAACTAACTCACAATTCGCAACACAGCTACTCACTACCCTTCATATGTATCCTTGGACAACACTTGCCGGGACAGCAGCTGTACAATTCATCACACTGGTCATATGGTTTCTTAAGAACGTAGCCGCTCTTGCATTGAGAGCAGCCGCGGACAGCCAGCCCGTAGTCGGCGATCTTATAGCATCCGCTCGGATCTGTGTACTGGGCCATTGAAGAGGAGAACAATAGGGCCGTGAGGCTGAGTAGAATCGTAGCGAGATGCATGGTGTATGAAGAAGCGGTTTTGGTGCCACGGGGATTAATTGTGATGGGACGGCTATTGGAACCCAAAATGTGGAAAGTGGAGGCGTGAAAGTTCTGTAAAGTGCTTCCCAAACGGAAGACATATCTAGCCCGCGGGAAAATAAAGAGAAACAGCCGGAAATTAACTACCGATACAGGGTCATAGTGCCGTTGAAAAGTCTCACATTTTGACAACTCAATATAAGACAGTTTCACGCTTAGGTTTTCTAATCAATCAACGGCATATGTGCATTCTGAATGGAGAAATAAGATTGGACCTATAAAATCACACACCAATCCCGCACTGGTATCTCCGTCACATACCAAACCCCCGAGACCTGAGGTTTAGAGCCCCCGGATAGAACGATCGTGTAAACTGACACTGCGGAGAACCCAAGGCGGGACGGTATGGATACAGCTCGCTATCTACTGATAGAAACGACATAAGAAACAATCTGAATGCCCGACTACTTCTTGCAGCAGAAGGAATGCTAACATTGGACCCTTGTTAGCATCAAAGGTGAATTAATACCCGTCATGGCACTGCGTTCAGTTGTAGACCCCCGGCCTACAGTTGGCATTATGTGATCACAGAGACGTAGGGAGCTATGTCTCCCAGAAGAACCGTGCTGAAGTACATGGTGGCGAATCGTGGAACAGCGATTTGGAGGGCGGCGGAGGAGTCTGGACTTGGTTTATGATAGACAACACTTGGGTAGGATCCTAGAAGAGTGTACTTCGAGAATATGGAAGCATAAAGATGTATGAAAGTTGTTCTATCTTGTCAGATATTGCTAGCCCCCCAGGAAATAATACACAAGGGAAACCCAGGTATTGATATCATCCACAGATTTCTAAAAATGGTCCAAGAAAGAGCTGGATTAAGACACTTCCATTGGTAGGTGGTTCGATCAACTAACTACTTTGTGAGGGCCTAGATAGAGATGTAGCGCTGAGACTGTATCGATTTCATACTATCACATTCCTCTTAGAGCTAGGCCTCGAGACCTTGAAACTTGAAAGCTGCAACCGTGTCTGCCGATGCCCTACACCACCACATTAGTTCTGAGCTGAGGGCGGGATAATATAGACCCTAACTCACATTATAGCAGAGTACTTCTACTTTCTGCAGCAAAATCCGCTGCAGCACTGAGTCCCCAAATTGCAGGTACTTTGGGAGAGCCTGAACTCGTTGAAGCCGTCACGGCACTGGTGGCAGCCGTGGGGTAGCGATCCGAAACTGTCAATAGGATAGCACGACTCTCCGGCTGCAGAGGATGAGATTAACAGGGCTGTAAGAGTGAGGAGAGGGGCGAATAGACGCATTATGGGTTAAGTTGATGATGAGGTGGTCGAGTGTGTTTATTATGACGGAGTGGGTTTGTGACTGGACCTGGATCGCTGATGGGAAATTGCTATATGAGAACTTAGAGGGAAGATAGCCAATATATATATACTTCCGGCTTGATAAATTTCAGTTTTAAAGTCCAGTATTGTACGTCCTAGCTTCAACCTCTCTGTATCTCAAATGCAAGGGGTATGGAAGCTATGCGGCGTACATATGAGCCCTTCCTTGCTTCGTTGTCTGAGATCTTGGGTTGTCTAGCAAGTAAAATGTATGAGAACCCCAAGCGTGAATGTCGATCCAGTATCACGGCATCAACGGCTAAATTATATACCATCCAGCAGGGCCGTTTTATGTCATACATTCTCAACCCTTACATACGACTCTCAAATCATTTTATTTCAGGTAAGGGACTCCTAGTAACATGATATCCGCATGACCCCATAACTCCACCTGATATATGGAAGCTGTCATATCCTTTGAACAAAATAGAGTATGGTCCGAGAAAAAATGCGGGCCCATATCTGACGCATCTCGCCGCATCCAGAAAGAAAGTGATGAAACGTTCGGAAAGCGCTTTTTGTCGACACAGCTACCAATGCCCTACACATTGTCAGAATTTTCTAACACGCCCCTTCAACTTCCACAAACTTACAGTGGTCCACCTATTACCTCCCTACTGTGTCTCCTCCAGGCAGCAAATCCCACGGCAGCATGTTTTCCCGATATCACATTCCACCTTTTTATCTGTGCCCGTCTCTACGAACTCAAATTGGTAGTTGTTTTTGCAGCGAACACAGCCGTGGTCTTTCACCCCAAAGTTATTGTGGGTGTAGCAGGTGCGCGCCGAGACGGTAGCAACCAGGGCAGCAATGCTGAATAGAAGAGTTTGGAGATGCATGATTGGATGTGGCGATATGAATAGATAGGTAGAGGAGTGAATGCGTGGGTCTTTGGTCTCAGGACTGGATCGATCTGTGTGATGATGAATATCTTGAAGGAGGGGAGGGGAGCTCTTTACTTATCTTCGAGCTGGAAATCTGGCCTCCGCGCGGGGAGAAACTCGTTCCTGCAGAAGACTTGAAAAGTCTCACTTTCCCGAGCGGGGAGATATGACAGTCTCACTGGCGACGGCGAGACCACAAGACCCGATGCAACACGGCAACGGCATAGCCTATTGGGTTTGTTAAAAGTATCGGTTTACATAACGGGATGGGTTATTGAATCTCGATGTGGTATTGTGCGCAACGGGGCGTGCGACATAATTTCCTCGAATTGCTCGGCGACGGGTGTGCGACATAATCTCCTCAAATCTCTCGGCGACGAGGTGTGCGACCTAATTTCCCCAAGTGTGGTCTGGGGAAGGCCGGGAGACGATCAAACATACAACAGCTGCTAATTCCGAGGAGGTCAAGGCGCGTACGGCTGGTTCTCTTGTTGGTAGACTGAATCCTGCTGGTAACTTGTCATGTTAGCCTGGAGTTCAAAAACGGGGACAGAAGTAACTAAATGCGTAACACTGTGCGCCTGCCATCCGACTATAACACTGAACACTGACTGACACTGGACACTGGACACTGGGTAACAATTACCTCACCTTTTGCAGCCGTGGTGACCATAATCACAGAAATCAATAATGAGAGATAAATGCGTAACTGGGTTGGAGGCAAGAGCACTGTTCAGGTAATCCGTACTGAGAGATTTGATAACGCTGATCGGCTGTCGAAGCAGAAAGGCGATTCCAAAACAAATTGTCTTGGACCGTGGGTGGGAGATCCTTGCATGCTGTCCGAGCTGGCTTGTGGTTGATACTGAGAATGGAAGTTGCGATGCTGAGGTAAACAAACACCTGCATTGTAAACAATGCCGGTGAAAAGCATCTACGGATAACCAACCCTTTCCATGTTCTATAAAGAATTAGAGAAACACACAAAGCCAATATCAAATCTCAAATATTGAATCTCAATGCATAAAATTCACATCAAAAACTTGTGGTGAAAGAGCGCCTTGGTTGTTGCGGCGGCAGACTAGTGTAAATCCTTAACGGCAGGATCAAACAACTAGTAAATAAGTTGACAAAGATAAAAAAAAAGTATGTATGGAGGTGGACCGGATTCGAACCGATGATCTCGTGGTCTGGTGTCATCTTGCGATGTCCTCAACTCGTTTGATCTCTCCTGACTCAATGATAACTGCCCTGATTCAATAACAACTGGATAGCTTGCAAGACCGAGAGAATTGACTGAACTAGACTCCGTAGCCAGCCTCGCAAGACCTACAACGCTCTGAACTTGGAGTAGCGGGAATGTAACCCATTTACCCAGACGAACCCAGTGTTGTGGCCACACCTTCGAGTTACTGATAGGATGAAGAATCGGGACCGCTACCATTGTGCCAAACCACCCCAAATTATTTTTGGGAGGTGATGGCTAATCCTGGGTTATAACCTTTCGGCATATTTGGCGGGTGCTGGGGATTACATTCAACTGTGGATTTGCTGGGTATAAGGGGATAAGGGGACAGAGGAGAACAAAGAGAACGATTACTGCCAACCTTCAAGCAAAATTGTAGCAAGGTATTGGAAATAAGGGATTGTTCGATGTGGAATTATGTTGCACCTTTCAAGCGTCTCCAAAAACCCCATTTCCAACGCTCCTTCCTTCCGCAGACGCAGAAAGGGCCAATTAGTCAAGAATAGCCCTCCACCCCTTCCTCCTCACGAATCCAACGACACCCGCATCTCTCATCACATGCTCTGCTTTCATCCCCGTCACCACGCTCCTCTCTTCCTCCACGCCCCTAACATAAAATGGCTCGAACCCTTCCAACGCACCTCCCTCGCCCTTCCTCCTCTCCCAAACCCCATCCCTATCGGCCTTGCAGAACCCCGATCCTTCTCTATCAAGGCACAGAAACCATTTCCGCTGATACAGTGACCCAATCGTGTTCTCTGCTCCCGGATACGCATTCACGCGCCGCACCTCCCTCTTCTCAACCTCCTTCCTCTTCCATTCCAGTGCCCATTCCGCAGCCACGGCATCCGCTACAGATATAGCCGCATCACTCTCCTCCCCTTCCGAGGATGTCTCCATAACTTTCACAACCCGCCTCTTCTTCTTCCTCACTGCGGCCCGTGGCTCACGTAGATGCTGCGAACCAGGCGCAACGAACATATCCAGCGTGTACCCTTCTGGCAACCTCGCGCCATGCAATCTAATCCTTATCTTCCTCCGCCCAAACGCTTCCACAAGCTTCAAATTTTCGGACACCCCCTCCACCCCACCCCGCTCTTCTTCCCCCCTTTCTCCTTTTTCTACGTCCCCCAAACCGGACGACTGTGACCCCTCCGCTGACCCCGGATCCCTCTCCGGCTCATCCCCCTTACGGCGCGACAGCACCTCATAAACCCCTCCATCCCACACCAACATTGAACCACCTCCTTTCGAGCCCCCCTCCACTAAATGACTATCCACGGTATGCACTCTCGTCTCTGTCGCGAGACGCAACCGGCGCTTGCTATTAGGGTCCCCTGGCACTCCGAATGGGATGGCCCAGCTGAGGCTGCTGGTGGCGGAGAACTGGAGGCGGAGGTCATAGTGGAGGCCTGCGATGGGGTGGTCATGCTGGTGGATTACGAAGAGGTGACCGCGAGATGTGAGATTGCGCCTGTGGAGGTTGTGGAAGGCGGCGAGGGGAAGCGGGGGAGGGAGTTGCGTGAGATAGGGGGGGTTTTGGAAGTTGCAGAGGTGGTTGTGTTTGGTGCGTTTGGTGGCGGGGGGGGAGGAGTCTTCTTGGGAGCTGCGTGGACGCTGCCTGTGGCTGGCTCTATTTTGCTGGCTGGGTTCTCTTCGACTGGATCTCGGTGGTGATATACGAGTCAGTAGAGAATTTGGACGGCCAATATTTAGGTTTTGCTGAGAGTCCGTTATGAGAGAAGTAGCTTCTGATACAAAATTTGAGGGTAATCTGGATGATATATTAACAATAAAAGACATATAAATGGCCTGATTCTTCCCACTCTGCGGCCAGTTGATGCCGTTTTGGAGCCTGGTGCCTAGACGGCATGGCGGCTCGTTGGTCATCCATGGAGCTAGAGGGTTCTCAGATCTGTGATGGATGGTAGGTTTAACTCCCTGGACTGGACATCATCGATGAACACACATTGTCCCAAATATGAATTGTGGTCGTGGTCTGCTACACCCGTGACCTCGACGAAATTCGATGGTCAACGTTCGGGCCAGTAGCGACGATGATTATCACCCGCCGAGACTAGCTAAAATATATCCACCGACTAGCATAGCCAATCCACATTTTAAAATACACTTATTTGAGGGGATATATACATCTAAATCTATCCTACAAAATTCCTACACGTAATTCGTACACATATTTATCTCGCCCTCTTCAACTCTCCTTCCTGCGCACTAAACTACTCCCCTCCTCCTTCTCATCGTATGGCTTAGTGGGGCTCCTCCGGATTATGGTCTTCTTCTGCCCCGAAGGGGTAGGTTTGTACAGAACGCTCTTCCTCTCATTTGGATCCACCTCCGGCGCAAACTCGCTCCAGAAGCTCTTCTTCTTGCGCTCCTTCCCAGCGTCCTTCGCACCCAGCTCTCCGGCCTCCTCTACATCCTCTCCCTTCTGTACACCCTGGCCGCCCTCCCCAGGGTATTTCTTCCCTCCCTCAGCCCACTCCTTATCCTCCACAATCTTAACAATGCGAATATTATGCTTCCCCCTCCTTAACACGAGCATCTCGTCACCAACAAGGAACTTCTTCGTATCCGCAATGAGCCAGTTCTTGATCTGCGTGAACTTCAGCTCCGCCTCATCCATAGCCTGCTTCTTCTGACTTGGCGGGCCGCTAATATACAAGCTTCCGTTAGAAACAAGCCTGTGCCCTTCTGACGCCGACTCCGCCAACCCAGCCGCGTACACGATCTTGCCGATTGACTTGGTAAGCACGGAGCGCGGGAGCTGGATGTTGATGCTGGGCGCATTGTTTAGGGTTATAGGAGTGGGACCCTTTTTCTCCGATTCCGCTGCGGCTTTATCCTTGGGTGTCTCCATCAGACTTGACAACGAGGGCTTCCCGAATAACAGGCGGTGATTCGCCTCCGCAGCCTTGGCCTCCGCGGGCCCGTGGATGAGCTCGACAAAGTTCCGCGCGAGCACGTGCTGTGCCTTTCGCTCATGCGGCGCCAGGTTGTGCTCCTCGACCAGAGCGTCGATCTCAAGTGAGGGAAGGAAGGTGAAGTAGCGGAGGTAGCGCGGCATGTCGGCGTCGGACTGGCGCATCCAGAAGCCGTACAGCTCGAAGGTGCTGGTGAGCTCCTTGTCGAGCCAGACGGCGTTTCCGGCTGACTTGCCGAATTTATCACCGGCGGCCGTGGTTAGGAGGGGGACAGTGAAGCCAAATGGTTGAGCGATGTCGGCGTCTTTTCCTTGGCGCACATCGGGGTCGGGGTGGTTTGATGAGATGTATTTTACGGCGTTGAGGCCTGCAACGATGTTGCCGTACTGATCCGCACCACCGATTTGCATTTGGATGTCTTTGGTGTTGTACATGTGCCACCAGTCCCAGGCTTGAAGCACTGGGTAGGAAAACTCGGCATATGACATGCCGTCGCCCTTGCTGAGCTTGTTCTTAACAGTGTCCCTCGCAAGCATGGTGCCTAACCGCATGCCAGGGCCAATGATCTGTAGAAGCTCAATGACCGTGAGTTTATTTGTCCAGGTGTTGTTGTTGACCAGTTCCCGATGCCATGCCCACTCCCAGTTGTAACCGAACTTGCGGCCGTACTCCTCCACGTTGACCCAGAGCTTCTTCAGCTGGTAGTGCATATTGACCATGTTTGCCGTGCGGACGGCGCTGTGCTCTTTCGTGCGAGTTGTGAGGCGGCCTGTTGGGTCGCCAATCTTCGCCGTGGCGCCGCCGAGGAGGGACACGCTGTGGTATCCGTGGAGGTACATCCAGAAGAGGGACATGAGCGGGAGGAGGTGGCCGACATGGAGGGAGGATGCAGTCGGGTCAATTCCTACGTATGCTCCAACGCGTTTATCTATCATCAGGTTGTCGATGGTGTCCCGGTTACTATGACTCCTGTCAGCAATCGCTCCGTGGCGGATGGATCAATTAAAGGGGGGAAGTTACCCCGTGGTTTGATGGACCAGCCCTCGCTCCTCTAATATGCTCAGCATAGACTTTTGATTCCCTGCTCGAATCTCCTTTGCCCTTTCCGCCCAGGCCTTTTCCGCATCGGCAACCTTCGCAAGGTACTTCATGCCAATATATCGGCGACCCGTCGCGCCCTGCGGTCTCGTCGACCGAGCTGCCGTCCTGCCGCATTGGCAGAGTCTGTGCTGGGACGCACTTCGAAGAAGGGAAGAGGCGGCCATGATGGCTGGTAATGAACGTGTAGAGGCCAGTCCTACAGCGCAAGTGGCATATTAACTGTACTGAGGCTTTCACAAGACAACGACAGAGGTCTGTAAGGCTGAGGGACGAGGCTGTTGAAAATTAGGTATATTAGTACGGGACCGTACAGCGACCAAGTGTGTTTTCAGTGACAATATCACGTGATAACTGTTTTGGAGAATTGTGGAGAACAAGTACTTGCCATAACAGGGGTACATTAGTGCCCCGCACCCTTCGTAGAGGGCCATCAAGTACCCCTCAGAACAGTAGTACTTCCTCACTTCTCAACGCTCATTGATATTACGAACTGATATAAATCTCATTTTTTATGTCTATAGCTGGGCAAATATAAAGAAACCATGATCATACTCGAGTAAAAGGGTATAATTATGATGTGAGGATTCCAGAATTCGATAATTCCGTGTCAACCCCCACATGTCGTCCGTCATTCTTGGACCCTAGCCTCAAACGGGAAATATATAGGCTCCGTATGGTGCATCTACTTACCAGGCTCAGAAGACGGAACATCTCACGCCGCAAATCCATATCGGCGGCATGAAGCTGTCTTAACAGCTAAGTATTTGCTTCTTTGCCTTTTCCATATCCTTTCCCCCCCCCCCAATAATTCATTTTTAAACCAATATATTTATATTTACTAAGCGGTATCATGGAGGTATTTCAGGCCCAGTACATCCCCGATCAGGAGGATCCGAAACCGGAACATCTGTTTGCTGGTATGACCACCAAGGCGTTGATTTCGTCTTGGCCGCCCGTGGGTCAGGTGACGGAGACGTTGAACGGGAAAATCTCCTTCGCGGTCCTCCTGGAAACTGATGAAGGAGGCGTTTCTGCAGCTTGGGAGGTTGCGGTTTGGTACTCATCAGGCGACTCATGGAAGGAGATCCTTTTGGCAAAGGAGGACGCTCTCGACAAACCAAAATCAGTAGAGGGCCGCTTCCATTCATACTTCACTGGGTCACTAGACACTACATCCACCGTTACCTTCACAATTAAGTTTAAAAAGGCCGGAGAGGAGACATGGAGGTGGGTTAAGGAGCATCAGGGCATTGGTGATGGTGTTGTGCTGTGGAAAGGCCAAGCTATACCAACTGCAGCAGTGAAAGACTTCGGAGAGCTCGTTGAGGACCTGAATTCTGAGTTCAAGGTCCAGAAGGTAAGGAGCCAATCCCCGGGCACCGAGTTGTGGAGCGTGGAGGCCCCAGTCGCCCCAGCTGAAGGAGAGAAATCGACTTTCACGAGCACTAAGATAGGGAAACCATGGTCAGGGGATTTTGTGCGGTGGTTTGCCCTTATAAGGACTTGGACTGCATGGTTGGCTCCTCGGCAAGGCTCCAGTTTTGAGCTTGACAAGGAGGCCATAGTCTGTTCCTTCCTAGAGCGGAGAGGTGGAAGGCATTTGGTATTTTTGGCTGTCAGCGGGATAGATGATGTATCCGCCCTTTTCAGGAGCGATGCCACAGGAAATATTACACTGGAAGCCCGAAACGATGGCCCCAAAGCAGGCATTGCTCGGATTATTGTGGCTCTTGGGAATGACTTTGAATCCGCCAATGCTGCAGCGATGTACCATGCTCGAGACCTCGTCCAAGATCTATCCCTGGCTACAAGTGAGGAAAAGCAGGAGTTAATGGCGCTAAAAGACGACGTCAAGCCGCAATGGATGGAGAACTGGTTTGATGGATTGACATACTGCACATGGAACGGCCTTGGCCAGAACCTCACCGAAGAGAAGATATATAACGCCGTCGACACCTTGGCAGCGAACAATATTAATATTTCCAACCTCATCATTGATGATAACTGGCAGTCGGTTGAGACCCCGGCCGGATCAGAAAACCAGTTCCAACAGAGATGGCTCGAATTCGAAGCGAACACCACCGGATTCCCAAAGGGTCTCAAACAAACCATCACGAACATTCGCTCGAAGCATCCTAACATACAGCACATCGCGGTTTGGCATTCCTTGATCGGCTACTGGGCTGGGATCTCTCCCAACGGGAAGATCGCACGGGACTACAAAACCGTTGAGGTCGAGCGCGAAGATTCTCTGCCCGCGAACCTACCTATGGACGGGAAAATGACCCTCGTTGCTGCATCCGATGTTGGGAAATTTTACAATGACTTCTACAACTTCCTGACCGACTGCGGCATCGATGCCGTCAAGACAGACTCCCAGTATCTGCTCGACACTATCACTTCGGCTTCCGCCCGCGCAAGCCTAACCCACGCTTACCTCGATGCCTGGTCGATAGCCGGCCTGCGGCACTTCAGCGTGAAAGCCATCTCGTGCATGTCGCAAACGCCCAACATAATCTTCCACTCGCAGCTCCCCTCCAACCGACCCCCCATCCTTGTACGCAACAGCGACGATTTCTTCCCCGAGATCGAGAGCAGCCACGCCTGGCACGTCTTCACAAATGCCTCCAACGCCCTCCTCACCCAGCACCTCAACGTCGTTCCGGACTTCGACATGTTCATGACCGTCCACGAGTACTCTGCCTTCCACGCCGCTGCGCGCTGCGTCTCTGGCGGGCCCGTTTACATCACCGACGTCCCAGGCGAGCACAACATGCCCCTCATCAACCAGATGACAGGCCCCACGCCCGCCGGAAAATCCGTCATCTTCCGCCCCTCAACCTTTGGCAAGACCCGAGACCCTTACCAAGGCTACCAGGACCCCGTCCTCCTCAAGATCTCCACCTACCACGGCGCCGCTGTCACGGGAACCGCCATGCTTGGCCTCTTCAACACCACCTCGCGCCCGGTCAGCGAGCTCCTCCACATCTCACTCTTTCCTGGTGTCGTTAAGGCCCAGCTCTACGTCGTCCGCTCGCACGTATCGGGACTCGTCACGCCGTCGTTGCAGGTCGTCGACTACCGCCCCGAGAGCCTCATATACGCATCCCTTGACGTCCGTGGCTACGATATTCTCTCCGCCTTCCCGCTGCGGGGGTTCGTGAGGCCCTCGGCCAAGGAGGACACGCTGTGGGTGGCGAGTCTGGGGCTGTTGGGGAAGATGAGCGGGGCTGCCGCGGTGGTGTCATCTGAGATGACGCTCCTTGAGACTGGACGAATTGAGATTGTGTCGTCGCTGAAGGCGCTGGGGGTATGGGGTACGTATATTTCTTCCTTTATCTCTTCCTTAGATGCATGCTGCGCTTTTAGAAAATCCGCACCATTCTGCTGTACCCCCTTTTACCTGCCCACCAGCCCATACAACATGCAGTTCCAAAACTAACACCTACTAGGAGTATACCTTTCCAACCTCCCCTCTCTCCAACCCTCTCTCGAATCAAGCATCCTCGTCACCATCCTCGGACAGGTAATCCCATTCGCCGCCATCAGCATTAGCTCGCATAGTCCGAACGTCCTCGAGATCGACATCCAGCGCGCATGGACCGAGCTCGGCCTCAAGGCAGGCTACAGCAATGAGGTGCAGATTAGGCTCTCGATCCTACCATGAGGGTGCCGGGTATATGAGCTTGTAAGTGAAGAGGGGTTACCGAGTCGCAAAAGTGATAGAATATAGCTTGATGGAGATTAAATAGAAAGTCAGACTAGACGACACAATTTAGGGCCACATCTATCACAAACCCAATGACCCCTAATTATTATGTCGTTATCAGCAACTCTACGCCTCACAACATCATCAACCTTGTAGTTCAACCGCACCGTAATTTGAACTACGATTTAAATCGCAATTGACAACGGCATTCATAGCTACTCATCTACTTGTTTGTCCCTTCTTGCTGGCATGATTTAAATGTCGCCCTTCGTGTTTTGCATTTTTTATCATCACCTTGCTCTTTAATTTCTTGGCCAGACAGCTTGAACCTGGTTCTTCAATGCAATGAACATCCTTAAAACGAGCTCTGGAATATGAATCGTGCTTGAGAGATACGTGGCAAAAGGGATGCGGACATTCCGATTCCGCATAAGTAGTAAGATGCATATCAAAGCCCATCACCTCCGCTGATCTCTATTTCCTTGCGTTTAATTTCCTTTCCCTAGGTATTTTGCGGAGGGGATGGACAGTAATCTGCGTTTCTGAGTTGGTTAACTAGAAGGAAGATGGCGGGTTTATGCATGTTGGGGGTGAGGATGCGGCGGGGAATATTTAAGATAGATACTCCTACATCTGCCCTATTTCTATTCTTGTTTGCTGCTGATACTCCGTTTTAAAGCGTTATACTCGACCTAAACCTCTATGGCCCATGCCTCTGAGGTTCGGGACCAAAATAATACATAACGTAAGAAAGTATAAACCCTGCAAATAGAAAAAAACAAATTGAACCAAAAGCTAACGCCCCATCCCTTTTCTCCTTGTTATACTCTATCAATGTTTGGAAGAAAAAAAGGATGCTCAAAACGAGCAATCCATACATAATTGACACTTTACCACACATTTATTAGTTACTTCCATAAGTTCTCAAAGTATATTAGAGCGCAAATGACATGTAGAGGAGTGAACAAATAATAAAATAAAAACAACGCATGACTCTGAACTTACAGCCAGGCGTTGCCCCGAAGATATCCTTCTGAGATTTCTCCGCAATCCCTCTGCTGCCCAAGTTACCGCTGGGGCTAGTTCGTGATGTTCTCAACTCCTTCCTCGCATAACCATAGAGCAAGGTCCCGGCTTCAGCACCGAATATCGAGCGAAAAGTAGCAACATCATAGTATGTGAGTTCCGAGCCTCGACCATACTGCCATTTCGCCGCTATCTCGTGTGCCCGTTCCAATGAGACGTCGTGGAAATTGGAGAGAACTCCGGCAAAATAGTCGCGGACCTCTAAAGGGGTCGCGTCACGGGAGGGCGGAGATAGTGTCTGTGAGAAGGACATTATGGACAGCTCTGGCGAGATTTGATGTTTGTTCGCACTGGGGTTTTATTTGAAAGACTGAAGGAGTTGGGGGTAAGACGAAAACCCTATTATATTATCTGAATGGAAGGCGGTATTTAAGCTGGTTATAGGGCCGAGCGTTTACAAGGATGGATGCGGGTATATTGTGCGACGCGGGGGTGGTACCCTCGCACCTCGAAGCTTGTCCGTTACAAGCCTTTGGTCCGTCAGCAACAACAAACAGCCAGAAGTTCCCATTCATCGAAGCTGTACATAATCTGCTTTCCACCTTACGAGACAAATTATTGGTACTTTGAATTCAATTGCTTCTAAATTTGTGAATGCATTGAAAATTCCAGTATTTTTGTTTCAGGCATGTTTATGTAGAGCTGAGGCCGAAACGGTATCGCACTGTCTATTCCACTGCCCGTTGTAGGATGGCCCTAGACAAGAATTACAACAAGTGCTTGGCGATCGACGAAGTGATTTGTCGTATGCATTAGGAGGATGGAGTGGACGCATCGAGAGACGAACTAGAAGGCATGTTGACGGCAACCGCGATCGATGGAAGCCAGAAATCATGGCGATTAAAGTTGTTATACAGTTTGTGAAAGCGACTGGAAGACTTCAACCACAGCAAGGAATCGAGATGGAAGGCGAAGGAGGACAGAGGGGAAGTTCGGGATGAGAGTGGAGGAGAAGGCGTCGGAGAAGAAGGCAGCAATACTAGAAATCTCAGGCTCGATCAGTTGCGACTGAGGAGTTTTTAAGCTCGGAAGCGATGGCCAACACCTTTGAACAATTAGGATAGCTTATAGCATATAGCGAGAAGCTTACAAATATTAACTTAACTTAACTTATGACCGTAAACATATTCCAGTACAGTAAGATTACGAATTATCCTTTCCAAGATGGGGCTATATTGTGCCGGGCATCCGACATCCGACATCCGACATCCGATCCGATACCCGCCTCCGACTCTGGCGTCGTTCCCCTGCGCAGACGACTGACTATACGTATCCTATTTTACATCTTAATGCGACTGCCCTGCTCCATTTTCGCTCTCATATAGTTCCTGACTACCTTACCTAACTTCCACCTCCCGACGCAATCCTTACTTCTACCATCTTATCTCGCCCTAGAATTATACAAACATTAATTTCAAAAACTTTCCCCCGAATCATCATGCTAGGAAAAGTTACCCTCGAAGATCACTTCAACATCCCGGAGTATGCTGAGAAGGCGAAGTGGTGGGCAAGCTTCTTTGCCCTCGATGCTGATAAGCATGTCCGCGAAATCAGCGATGTTGATACCCTAAGGCTGAAATATGCCGATGAGCACGGAGTGGGCTACCATATCCTCTCATACACAGCTCCAGGTATCCAGGATATTGCCGACCCAGCGGAGGCCTTAAAGGTAGCCCAACAGGTTAACGACTGGGTCTATGAGCAGATCAAGGACAAACCCGAGCGCTTTGGTTCTTTTGCCGCGCTCCCCATGCACGATCCCACCACGGCTGCCGCCGAGCTGCGTCGGACTGTCACCAAATACGGATTCAAAGGCGCCCTTGTAAACGATATACAGATTGGCCCTGACGGCAAATCGTTGATCTTCTACGATAACCCGTCATGGGATATCTTTTGGGAGACATGTGTCGAACTTGATGTCCCCTTCTACCTACATCCCAAGCAGCCAACAGGTGTCGTTTATGATACCCTCTGGGCTGATAGGAAGTGGCTTGTTGGTCCACCCCTCTCTTTTGCACAAGGCGTCTCGCTGCACCTCCTTGGAATGGTGACGAACGGCGTTTTTGACCGCAACCCAAAGCTGCAAGTAATTATTGGTCATCTTGGCGAGCACCTACCCTTCGACTTATGGCGCATCAACCATTGGTTTGAGGATATCAAAAAACCCCTGGGCATGCCAATTCAAAAGAGCATCCGGGACTACTTCCGGGAAAACATCTGGATCACCACGTCAGGCCATTTCAGCACCCCTACGCTGAAATACTGCATTGAAGAGTTTGGGAATGCAGACAGGATTATGTTTTCAACGGACTATCCATTCGAGAACTACAAGGATGCGTGCACATGGTTCGATGGGATCGCGGGGTTGAAGGAAGGCGATAAGGAGAAGATTGGGCGTGATAATGCGCGAGGCCTATTCAAGTTAAAGGCTTTTAAAGATAGTGACGCTCCAATGGAGCGGCTCCATTAAAATAGTAGAGAAATATCACACTACATTTTACATAACGTATTTCACAAGCCAGTGGCCCACACAAGCGAGTGGCCCACGAAAACACCAAAACGCGTCAACTTAACAAATGTCAACATGCCGCAACCAACACAAGCTAAATCCTCTAATCAGGAGGGTCGAATACTATCAGCTATTAATGCAATTAAAAAAGGCCAATTTCAAAGTGTTCGAGTAGCTGTAGCATTGTACGATATCCCTTAAACAACACTACGTCAACAAATCCACAGCATGACTCCCTAACGCGACTCTACTCCTAACTTACGAAAATTAACTCCGTACGAAGAGTCAGCTCTCGTTCAGTATATCCTCGACCTAGATTTACGTGGATTTCCACCCTAGCCGCAAGATGTGCAAGAAATGGCAGACCTTCTACTCTCTGAACAAGGTGAGAGCCCTATTAGGATAAACTAGACTACCAACTTTATAAAGCGTCGTATAGAAATCAAAGCAAAGTTCAGTTAGAAGTACGATTATAAACGAGCAAAATGCAAAGATCTAAAGATAATTTAAGAGTGGTTTTCTCTTATACGAAATACAGTTGTGAAATATAGTATTTTAGAGTAGGATATCTACAACTTTAATGAAGTAGGGTTTACTATAGGAGTTATTACTACTATAAAGGTAGTTATAAGCTTAGAAGCAAAGAGCTGTCTAAAGACTATATAGCTAGGGAATAGAGAGTAGGTGTTAATTATCTAAGGTGTTAATTCGTATAGATGGGCACTCCTACTATTTATTATTTTTAAGGCATAGAATCATCTCTTAGCTTAGTATAAGGACTTAGAATTACTAGATGATTAGGTAATTACACTAAGTAAGAATAGGTAGACTTTAAATTTAATTAGGTATAAGTGGATTTAACACTTTAATTAATATATAAATAGTTGTTTAATTAGAACCTATTGCCTTCTTATTCTTAATAGACATAAGAGCTACCTCTCTACTTAATTTCAACACTACTATATAGAATAGAAGATAATCACCCTTTATATGCTACTACACTCCTTATATATTCTTTAGCCTCTTAATGTAAACTACTTTATGCTACTAAAGCTTTTATATGGAAAGTAGATTAAAACCTTTATATAGAATAGGCTAAACTATATTATAAAGCTTAAGTTCCTCTCTATATTTAAAGAAGCATTTAAAGTAACATTTATAGAGTAGAACATTAAGAGCAGATTCTAAGCTATAGGACTAGTTCTATACAAGCTGTAGAATGTCCTCTCTTACCTAAATCTATACTTAAGGACTCTAACTCCTCCTATAGTTAAGAGTAACAATTACTCTTTAAAGACCCCTTAAACTATAAGGGAGTTTAACTTTCAAACAGAGCACATTAAGAACTACATTATACAACATTAGAATAGCTCTCCTAGCTTAATTAATGATGCTGTTAGCTGCCTTGTTAAAGGAGCTAAAATGATGATGCATTCTACTGTTCTACTTAAGGTAGAAGTTAAGGCTCTATAAGCAGCAAATGAATAGAAAAAGAGGAGGGAAAGAAAGTGTAAGAGGTGTATAATATAAGGGGGTAGTCTCTCTGTATAAGAGGGAGAAGATATACTTTAGAGTGCTAAGGTTAATGCTTAACTCTATATAGAGGTAGCAAGTGAGAGTAGTTAGTAGGTAGGCTCTAAGGGCTAACAGAAGCACTGTGGCTAATGTAAGAAGATAGGTTATAATGCTTATACATGCAAGAGGTGCTAGGAATCAATTATAATTAAATAAGGGTTATAATATAGAGTAGTAGTGTTAAGGCAAGTTTACATTTGTTAAGTTGACATGTTTTAGTGATTTAGTGATCTATTTGCTTATGTGATCTATTTGCTTATAAACTACGTTATATAGTTAAGAATTACTTAAGCAGCTTATAAGAGAGCAGCCCTAAGGAAGCCACCCTATAGAGGTTAGAATAGGGTGCTCTCTATAGCTTAGACAGAAGCCCTTAAGGAATGGATTCTAGAGCAGTATCACCTAGGCTTAGAAGCTAATAGGAATATAGTTTATAGGGCAGTATACTACCTATAGAAGCCACTACTAGCACCCTTATAGAGCTAGCTTAGTAAGCTTATAAAGCAAGAGCTTAAGGACTTTCACTTCATTACTACAAAGCCTATTACTTAGCAGCATACTATAAGGACGTAGGGACACAGCTCTCTAGAAGTGTATATAAGAGTGTGAGTTAAAGGTGATGCTGTGTTCTATCCTATAGGTCTACTATAAAGGATATAAAAAAGATAAGGGGGAGACCCTTTATACTATGTCCTTAAATACCTAGGACCTAACTAAGTTAGCTAATCCCCTATTTGCCTAATCTTGTTTATACTATGTGCCTAAGGCTTGTATGCTTGTCTATTCTACATTAGTACTAAGTTAGTTTAGCTATATATAGTAACTATAACTAGCCTAAGTAAGGAAGTATCCTTATACATACATAAGCTTAGGAGCCTATAGATGCTATTAAGTAGTTTAAAGAGTACATAGAATTAGTACTATAGCACTATATAAATTTAGAGTTAATCTAGAATATAGATAAAACTAGTTTTAGGATTAGAATTCTAGGAGGTAAGAGAGTTATAGTCCCTAGAGCTATAAAGCAGCTCTATACTCTAAGTCCTAAGAATTGTATATCTATTACAATTGTAAGGACATAGGGCACTGTATTAGGTCTGACTCCGCTAAGCCTAGCGTGCCTGTAGATCCACTCCTGTCTGTTAACTAGATCTACCCCAACCCTTAAACTCCTACACTGCCACCCTATAGTGTTGGTGCTACGCGCTGCCCTACATGTAAGGACATAGGGCACTATATTATAAGAAGTGGCATATAGGAGTGTGAGTTAGATAGGAGTTAGTGCAATCCTATAGGTCTACTATAAAGGATACAAAAAAGATGAAGGGGGAGCTTATGACTTCCTACCCCTTATGTACCTAAATGGGGTCTAACTCAGTTAAGCCTTAGCGTACCTCCTGAACTACTCCTATCTGTCAACTGAATCCACCCTGACCCTAGAACTCCTGTGTTGCTATGTTAAGCTGTTGCTTGCTGCGTGTTACCTTATAGGTCTAAGTGTACCCTAAGTAAGGAGGCATCCTTACACTATAGGTCTAAATGTACCCTATGTAAGGAGGCATCCTTACAGCAGTTATATATATAGGGTAGGAATTCCCATCTAATGGTTTCTTAGATTTTCAACTATAGCCCCTAAATCGCTTCTTCCTTCTTTTCCTATATTTTTTAATTATATTAGAAGTTAAGTTGTAGATTTTGAAGCTCTTCTTTCTCATTAACTATAAAAAATCTATATAAAATTAAAACTTTTAGTAGAGGGTCTTTAGTTGTTAGTTGAACAGTCTAGCTTAATAATGCTCTTATTAATACCTAAGTAGTAGTCTAAGGGGCTGTTTAAGGGACTATACTACTTCCTCCTTAAGTTGTAGTCCGTACAAAGTCTAGAATAGGCCTAATAGGTAGTAGGAGTATAAGGGAGTCTTTTAAAGAAGGATTAATATACTCCTATACTCTCATTTTCATTAAGGCTGTTTTAATCATCTCTAGCCACTCATCCTAGTCTCTTAGGTTAGTAAGGACCACCCCTACCTTCTATAGGGCTGCTATCTTATATGGTTAGGCTCTAAGGAGGGGTTAGTAGGTCTGTATAATGTTTTGTAAACCTTTAAATCGCATGTTAGAGTTGCTCTAGGCTTATAACTATTAAGTAATAAAATGTATGTATTGCTAACTAGGTACTCTACTTCTAGGACTTACTGATATTCTGTACGGAGATCACATGAAGTCATGTGACTATTACAACATTTATTCTTGTTGTCTCAGCATAGCTAACAGGTGGTCTGATTGGCGATTGGCAGCAGCAGCGCACATGGCTAGACACTATAGGCGACTAGTAGCATGGAGGCACAGGCGTGCAGCACAGACTAAGCTGTAAGGCACAGCCATAGAGTGAGACAGACAATAGGGGGGAGGCCTAGGGGGTGTTTACCCATAGACGCTTAGATCGGCAGCTAATGGGCAAGCAGAAAAGTGCAAGTGGACAGGCAGTTTTAGCGAGTTGCAATAAACAATAATTAGGGTTAAAAGCAGTTGCGTTTAGAAGAACGCCACTACTCTCTTCTATTCACTACTACCCTTTATGAATAACTTGTAGTATTGCTGTACATAGTATTTTATATAGTAACCTAATAGAATTGATTTAATGGAAGAGACTCCTTTATTGCAAGCCTGTAAGTAGCTAATAGAAAATTCAACTGTCTGTAGCTGCTACAGCTTAGCTTTTTCATATCCTAAAATCAACGCTGCAATCCTATATTACACACCATAAAGCTACCTAAAATGGAGGCTAGAATAGGATCCTTACAACAGCTCAACTAGAAGCCCTTAAGGGTTGGATTACACAGCAATATGAGCTAGGCTTAGGAGCTACCTAGCAAATGACCTTTACAGCTATATGCTACCTCTAGAAGCCACTGCCACCACCCTTATAAAGCTGGCCTACAAAGCTTATTAAGACCTAGCTTTAACAGTTTCATTTTATTACAACTAAGTAATTACATAGCAGCGTGTACAGGCTTAAGATGAGGATATAGTTAAAGAGTGCTTTTAAAAGTACTACACATTTATACTAGAATACAATATAAAGCTAGAGTCAATTTAGAATATGGATGAAACAGGCTTTAGAATTAGAATTCTAGGAGGAGAGAGAGTGCTTATGCCATGTACAGCTAAGCAGCTCTATACTCTAAGCCCTGAAAATTGCCTCTTTACTACTATACTAGAGACTATGTCTATAGTAGGATGTTACAGCTCACCCTACCATTAGTGTTAGACAAGGGATTGGCTAAGAAGCTGCATGTAAGAAGCCATACTCATTAGTTGCAAGTAGGAAGAACCATGTGATCCTAATCCTTTAAGATCTAGGATTATATAAGGAGCGTCTAGGTATCACCTAAGGGTTGTCTAGGTAGCAGATAGGATCCTTTTAGCATAACGCTACTATATAAGTAAATAGTTAGTCTTAGATAGGAGCTTTGTGCTTAACTTAATATAGTATTTGTTATATACTAGTAATGTGTTTTACAAAAGCCTTTGTCTAATCCCCTACCTCCTTTAATAAGTAAACTAACATAATGAAACCTCTATAAGTCTTATAAGTTTAAGACCTAGTGTTACATAGGAGGAATAATTCCACTAGTACTTGTTGTACTAGGTAAAATGTATATGGATTCTTAGTACTACTTAAAACTTAAAGGCATAGAGCTTTTCCTACTAACTAGATATTCTAACACTTAACTTGCCTTAGACTAGCTACAACACTTTATAGAGCATACTACTCTACATAAGTAGGAAGAGCTAAAGGTCTTATTACTAGACTTATATATAACGTATTTCACAAGCGAGTCGCCCACACAAGCGAGTCGCCCACCAAAACACTAGAATGTGACTATTACTACCTACTACTACAACACTACCCTACATAATGACCTTTATTCAATTGCAATTGATTCCTGGCGCCTCTCACACGTACGGGCATTATGTCCTATCTTCTCACATCGGCCACAGCGCCGCTGTCGGCCCTTAGAGCCCACCTGCCGACTACTCTCACTTGCCACCTCCGTACGGATTTGAGCATCAACCTCAGCAGTCTGAAGGATATCCTCTCCCTCTTGTACGGAGAGACTACCCCCTTGCATTATACGCCTCTTGCGCTTCCTTTCCCTTCTCTTTTTCTGTTCATTTGCTGCTTGTAGAGCCTTAACTTCTGCTTTAAGTAGAACAGCAGAATGCATCATCATTTCCGCCCCTTTAACAAGGCAGCTAACAGCATCATTAATTGAGGTAGGAGAGCTGTTCTAATGTCGTACGATGCGGTTCTTAATGTGCTCTGTTTAAAACTTAAGCTCCCTTATAGTTTGAGGAGTCTTTGAAGTCCAATTGTCACTCTCAACTATAGGAGGGGTCGGAGTCCTTAAGTGTAGATTTAAGTAAGAGAGGACATTCTGCAGCTCGTACGGAACTAGCCCTGTAGCTTGGAATCCACTCTTAATGTTCTGCTCTGTAAATGCAGCTTTAAATGCTTCTTTAAATGCAGAGAGGAACTCAAGCTTCGTGATGTGGTTAAGCTGGTTCCGTACGAAGGTTTTAATCTGACGTCCGTACGAAAGCTTTAGTGGAGCAAAGCAGCTAACATCAAGTGGCTGAAGAATGTGCAACGAGTGTGGTGGCATACAGAGGGTGATTATCTTC
This sequence comes from Pseudogymnoascus sp. 05NY08, assembly GCA_001662605.1. NCBI lineage: Eukaryota > Fungi > Ascomycota > Leotiomycetes > Thelebolales > Thelebolaceae > Pseudogymnoascus > Pseudogymnoascus sp. 05NY08. The sequence goes on along the minus strand of KV458796.1, from coordinate 48,070 downwards.
CGTTCTGTACAGTAGTGTTGAAATTGAGCAGAGAGGTGGCTTTCATGTCCGTTAAGAATAAGAAGGCGATAGGTTCCGATTGTACGAGTGCTTGTATGTTGATCGAAGTGTTGAATCCACTCGTACCCAATTGAATTCGAAGTCCACCCATTCTCACTTAGCGTAATCACCTAATCGTCTGGTAATCCTGAGTCCTCGTACCAAGCAGAGAGGTGGTTCTGCGCCTTGAAAATGATAAACGGCGGGAGTGCCCATCCGTACGAATTAACACCTTGGATAATTAACACCTACTCTCTATTCCCTAGCTGTATAGTCTTTGGACGGCTCTTTGCTTCTGAGCTTGTGACTACCTTTGCAGTAGCAATAACTCCCATTGCGAAACCTGCTTTATTAAAGTTATAGATGTCCTGCTCTAAGATGCCATATTTCGCAACTATATTTCGTACGAGAGAAAACCACTCTTGAATTATCTTTAGATCTTCACATTTTGCTCGTTTATAATTGTACTTCCGACTGAACTTTGCTTTAATTTCCGTACGACGCTTTATGAAGTTGGTAGTCTAATTCTTCCCAACAGAGCTCTCGCCTCGTTCGGAGAGTAGAAGGTCTGCCATTTCTTGCACACCTTGCGGCCGGGGTGGAAATCCACGTGAATCTAGGTCGAGGATGTACTGAACAAGAGCTGATTCTTCGTACGAAGTCAAATTCTGTGAGTTAGGAATAGAATCGCGTCGAGAAGCCATTCTGTGAATCCGATCGCGTAAGGTCGTTCGGGGGATATCGTACGATGCTGCAGCTGCTCGAACACTTTGAAACTGGCCTTGTTTAATTGCATTGATAGCTAATAGTATTCGACCCTCTTGATTAGAGGATTGGGCTTGTGTTGGTTGTGGCATGTTGACTTTTGTCAAGTTGACGCGTTCTGGTGTTTTAGTGGGCGACTCGCTTGTGTGGGCGACTCGCTTGTGAAATACGTTAAGTCATGTAGGCCCTAAATTTATTATAACTGTAGGAGTAAGCTATATTTAGCTTTATACCTTTCCCTTACATCTTACACACATTTTATAGCTATTAGATATAGGGATATTCTAGCTATATAAGCACTATCATTATAAGGACATAGGGACATAGCTCTCTAGAAGTGCATATAGGAGTGCAAGTTAGAGGTGATGCTATGTTCTATCCTATAGGTCTACTATAAAGGATATAAAAAAGATAAGGGGGAGACCCTCTATACTGTGTCCTTAAATACCTAGGACCTAACTAAGTTAGCTAATCCCCTGTTTGCCTAATCTTGCTTACACTGTGTGCCTAAGGCTTGCATGCTCGTCTATTCTGCATTAGCACTAAGTTAGTTTAGCTGCATGTAGTAACTGTAACTAGCCTAGGTAAGGAAGCATCCTTACATAACTAAGTCAGCTAATCCCCTGTTTGCCTAATCTCACTTACACTGTGTGCCTAAGGCTTGCATGCTCGTCTATTCTACATTAGCACTAAGTTAGTTTAGCTGCACGTAGTAACTGTAGCTAGCCTAAGTAAGGAAGCATCCTTACAATCATAGAGAAGCTGTGCTTAGGGCTATATAGGACATGGACCTTAAGTATAATGTAGCCTCATTTATAAGGGATCTTCCTTATATTAGAGAGCAAACCTTTAAAGAGTCTACTATAATATCAGCTTTCTAGAAAGCTGGTATTTGGCCTATAAGCTGTGAGATAGCTATTATGAAGCTTTGCACCTACTTAAAGCCTAGGCATGCTACACCTACTACACCTATTGCCCTATCACTATGCCAATTAACCCTAAAGCCCTCTTCTTTTAAGGACTCAGAACAGGGGCTACAGCGGTGGAAAACTAAGCTTGTAGGGTTTTTAAGTAGCCCCTCACAAAAAAGCTATGAGAACTGGCTTACTGGCACTAAGGAGGTGTTAGCCTCAGGCCAGCTCCAACAGCTTGATCTACAGGTTCTACAACGGCAGGTTGAAGTGCAGAAAAGAGTAAGAATAGGAGCCGGGCCCGGCTTCAGGTTGGGGGTAAGCTGTGTGCTAACCGGGCTCTTGAGGTTCGGGCTGCCAAAGCTGAGCTTCTAGCCCAGAAGGCCCAGGATAAGGAAGCCCGAGTAGCCCGGCAGGCTACTAACCAGGTCCGTAGGCAGCTGCGTGGGTTGGGTGTTGAGGCACGCAGGCAGGAACGCCTCCGGAAGAAGAGGGTAAGAGCTCTCACTCAAGCTGGCAACCCAATTCCTCCGGAGGATCAGGACCCAATTCCTGACCCAGAAGCTGGCTCGGAGCCTGGCTCAGAGTGTGGCTTAGAGCGTGGCTCTGAGCGTAGCTCTGAGCCCGAGCCAGAACCTGGTTTTGAGCCCACGTTTGAGCGAGCTTTTGAGCTCGAGCTTGAACCTGGGTTTGAGCTTGAGCTTGAGCCCGGGAGTGGGCTTGCTTCCGAGCTTCAGCGCGGGCTCGAGTAAGGGGGGGAATGGGATGGTGAATGGGAGTTGATGTGATAATTTCATAGTATAATTTCTCTATGTAGCTTTCTATACAATTTACTATATAAAGGTACTTACAATTTTTGGTGGTCGCGAACGCAACCGCTTCCGACCCTGATTACTGTTTAGCTTGTCAGTGCCAAGGTTCAGGAGGCACTCGAAGAGGATGAGCGTAAGAAATGCCAAGCAGAGCAAAGGCTGGCAAAGAAGGGCGAGAATCCACCCTTGGACCGCCAAGCTACTGTACCATTATGTTTGATGCAAAAGAAGATGACAGGCTTCGAGATATGCCAATGATTAACATGAATGATGCAATGAGCACTCTTCCGAAATATTCTTCGCGACCAGGTACCCTATTAAGCCCACAGCCTACGGTCCTGATGTTGAGCTTAGCAATCTAGACCCGAAGAGACCTTATCCATCGAGAACGGCGACTTCAGCGTCAACAATGTCAAATACAAGTTATCCATCGAATGCCCCGCTGATTGATAGTGCGTCCGAAATGGGGTATGGCCGAAGTGAATCACCCACTGCGTCCGTCCCTTCATTTGATCCCAATGCCTTTCCATTCCCTCAACGAAGCATGACAGCCAATTCGAATGGAAGCCAATACCAGAGGTGCCCTTCAACCGCTGCGAAACGGTCCACCTTCACGACATATGACACAAGACTCGCTTCAGGACATTAAACGGCCCGGATAGAGAGAGTAACAGAACTATCTTCAGATATCTACAGATATCTAGGGCACATCTGTAGATTGGTCTTCGCCGTAGACCCGATAAAGTTGTCCATTTCAAACTAACAGAAACAAGAGCAGGATCGTGTTACTAGCATGATGATGGAGACCCTAGAGTTCACGCGTGCCGTCTGATAATGATTGGGAACTAAGAATTCTTTTTAAACAGTATTTGAAGTGAACAGCTATGCAATACAAATCCATCATCGCCGATCTTCATTCCAAAGATTCATTTTGAAATTCAAACTAACCGATAGACATCCAAGCATCATTAAACCAGGGGTAAGACTACGCCCCAATGATGATTCCATTAGGCAACTCCAATCCGATAGGGAGGCCGCACAAGAACTTTTCCGTAAACGTTTGACCTTGCACTTGAGCCAGCTTCTCCTCAATATCCTTGTACATGTCGTATCTAGTCAAAAGTTGTTAGCAAAAGCCTTGAGCTGTGTGGCAGGCCAACAACTTACGTGTTCATTTCCTCAATAGTCAAGACCTTCTTCTGATCCTCGACCTTGTAGGTCAGGCAATCCTTGTTGACAGAGAAGCCTAGATAACAAGATTAGATGGAGATGATTGGAGTCGTAGGGCATCGGTAGCTTACCAATTCGCTCGTTTATATTATAAGCAGCCTTTGCAGCAGCGGCCTGGACACGTGTAGCACGAGGCAAGCGGACCTTGTTGTAAACTTGAAGGGATTGAGCAACGTCGCCCTTAAAGTACTTCTTGTTGAACAGGATACCTAGAGCAGCAGCATCCTCGATGGCCATGCAGGCTCCCTGGCTCTGATGGGGCATCATGGGGTGTCCGGCATCGCCCAGCAAGCAGACGTTGGCCTTGCTGATATAAGGATAAGGTTCGTGGATCCAGAGACGCCATGGCTGGATCTCCTTTCCGATGGCGAGGTGCTTCATGACCTGAGGGTCAAGCTGAGGATAGGGGCTCAGGAGGTCCTCCACAGAACGATCCTCGGCGCCCCAGGACTGGTTGATATGATCACCCTTCTCTCGGGGGAAGAAGCAGTAGTAAGAGAGTAGCTTGCCGCCGTTGCAGGGTGAAAGGACAATCTTGTCCCACTTGCCCTCCTGGCCCCCCCAGTACTCAAGAGCATCATCCTTGGCATAGTCGACGAGACCGGCCTTGACAGCATCTTCGGTCATGACGTTGCAGTGCAGACAGCTAGAGTCGGCAGGCCTCTTGGCAGGGTTAATTCCCAGAATGCCACGGACGACAGATCCAATACCATCCGCGCCGATGATCAGATCATGTTGCGCGGTGACGCCATTCTCGAATGTGATCTTGTTGGTCGACAAGTCAACTTCACGGCACTATCAATGACTCGTTAGCGATGTAATCCTTCAACTGTGTCTGAAATTGCGATTCTCACCCGATGGTTGACCTTCAAGACGGCTGGGGTGCCCTCTCCCTCCTCCAGCAGCGCAGAGTCCTTCAACATGTCGTGCATGTACTGGCGATGGAACATGTTGTACACATAGCCCCAGCGCTTCTCGTAGTCCGACAGGTCATAGACACTAACCAGCTCACCGGTCTTCCAGTCTCGGTTGATGAGCTTCTTCAGAATAACGGGATCGCCCTTGGCAACGTCCACATGCCATTCGTGAAGCCAGCGAGTTCCGTTGGCGGCGCAAGAGACAGAGGCACCAACCTCTCCAGCATAGTCGGACTTTTCGTAAATAGTCACCTCGTGGCCGGCGCGGCGTAATGCGATGGCGACAGACATGCCACCGATTCCTCCGCCAATGACGCCAACGTTGAGTGGTCTCCAGCCAGACATCTTGAAGTTGTATGTGGGTGCGGGTTTGCCTGTTTCAAGGGTGTATATATGTTGGTATTGTCCTTGGATCAAGATCTCGTTTGAGCCAAGAGGTGAGGTGTTGATGCTGACAGAGAAGTGTTGTTGAGTGGTTGTCTGCAGGACTTGTTGATGATTATTCATAGGGACGATCGATCACTTAAGTTTTTATCCCAAGGCCGTGAACAGCCGGTGGCTAAGCTTTCTGTCAGGCGAGCGCGGCTTCAACGCTCACTCGAGACCAAACTCGACGGCCTGTCCTCATGGTCGCGGGTGTGTCTAACCGCAAAGCCGCCTTCGGATCTCGGATCCAACTGTCTCATCTCATCCGAAGATGGTACTAATACGATACTGAATCTGGGGGAGATAAGCGGAAGAGATAAGCGGAAGATACCAGGGCATCCGCTAGCGGCGGACAATGCACCACACCATAATGCACATGGGTCAGCCGGACGTTAGAGACATGCACCCGTCTTCCGATGCGAGTTTATTGATTAGAATAGCCACGAGAAAAAGCAGCAGGATGATGCACGAACCTTGATACCCCTGACATGGTGATTGATGCCCTTGACGTGGAGATTGATAGCTTGGAGACACGCGACACTGATTTTTCTGATCGATACAGATTATTACTCTTTACACTAGAAACTAAACTTGCCGGAACGCCCGCTTGATACCCATTCGTAATCCTACATGAAAATCATGTGCCTCAATACATGTGCCTCACGGATCAAGAAAGAAACGGGAAGCTATCCCACTGTGAGATGTCGAGGCTATCCCAGTCCAGACCCAATTCATTGCCCTCCAGTGGAGGAAAAGACAGGCCCGTCATCGCTTCATCCCCTTCCCGAGCATTAAGTGGGTCTATGAAATCACCTTGGACCCAGATCGAGTCGTCTTCATATGACGGCTTCTCGGCGTCGGCAGAACTGCTGAGGCTGAATATCCTGGAGACGTATCGGCTTCTTCCTGCTGAGGATTGGCTTGAACGCCGCCTTGCAGCGGCATTCGACAGTGATGTTAATATGTCTAGATAGTGTTTCGCTTGTGGGCTTTGTGTAGACAGATAGCGCAGCACATCGCTCGCGCCGTGGAATGCCGTCTCTCTCTCGTGTTCGACCGAGGTTTTGGCAAAGATCTCAAAGCCGAGGACCAGTCCAGCCGCAAATACAAGGGCTCTTAACAAAGTAGTCAGTAAGTAAGACGGTGTGACAGCTTCCACTGGTAAAACTCACTTCATTATGCACATATTCCCCTGTAACATTCCAGCGTTGTTTGCTTCGACACATGTCTGGGCCAAATACATGGCAGCATCGAGACAGGCCGCCGCGAGGTGAGAGTGTGGAGCTGAGTGGCTTTTTGGAGCAGCTAGTGACGAGATCAAGAAAGGTCGCGTGACCAAAGTCACTGCAAAATAGTACAGACATGACACATGGACTCTTCCAACAGTCCCAGTCTGCGTTGAGGACGAATTGGTGCTCGTCTGGTCGTTCGCTGAAGGGCTCCGAACAGACTGGGGAAGATCATGTTTCCAGAGTTCGATTTCTTGTAGAAGCCGCTCGACCGAAGCCATTGAAATCTTCAACTTGTCGTATATCTCGCTTGTGACGTCGTTAATGAGGAATAGGATACTGTACGCTGATACCAAGCAATCTGTTGCGTGATCTCCCGGCTGGATGATCTCGGCAATGAATGCCTGGTCTCTCGTGGCGATTCCGATAGTGGCGGCTGGTCGGCCAAGGATCGAATTGACAAGCTTATCCAGGATGCACACGCTCATCCATACGCGCAGCCTGTCAGGGTTGTCAGCTTCAAGATTCCAGGGGGAAGGCGGGGGACTAGATTGCAGCATATCTGCTTTGAAACTCACCTTAGCTGGTCTGCAGGTCCAGGTTTATTTGCGTATGAGTCGCGGCTGTGCAGTCCCAGACCGAGCGCTGCCCTGATGGCGATTCCGAGATACATAAAGGCGGCGTTTCGTCGACATTCGCCCAGCATATAGAAGGCCATGAGCAGGAATGCTCGTACCAAGTCAAGGTCGGGGTCTTCCAAGAATCCCGCGAAAGCGTCACGTCGTGCCTTGCGAAAACACGCTTGGCCGACGGTCTTTGCAGCCGATGAAGACTCACACTGCGCACCGATGGCTAGAACCAGCCCAACTGCTGCGCTTTTGAGAGGGGACATGTCTTGGTTGTTGCTTATATCATGCATGTCCTCGGTTGAAACAAGGAGAGTCTCGATTTCCGACGGGTCGAAGACGTAGATCAACGCCTCGGTCTGGTTGTTCCGGGGTCAGCGAAGGCCTGGCAGCAACTTCACTAGAATGAAGAGGGTTGCCATACCACTGCATAGTAACAGCGCAAGTAGTTTTGCTTTTGCTCGGCTGTCAATCTCGTGTCATCCATCTCTGGCTCCGGCGTCATGACTGCCTTCAGCGACTCCATCTCGAGCATTCTATCGCTCTTATCGTTATGCGAAAAAGGCGAAGGGCCGATTTGCTGCGACACCAAGCTTCGAATGACATGCAAGAAGGATATTGACGCAGCACCTCCAATATAGACTGCAAGCACACATATTAGATGGTGCCAACCAAGAAACTGAGAAGACCGATATCGCACCTCGCTCTGCCCGTAGATTGAGGAGCATCCTCGCCGGGTTATTTGTTGAAGAAGCTTCAACGACTGAGCTCATATTTCGTGAATCATCATCATCACCACGACGAGACTGTGAGGGGGACACAGGTTGAAAGCTATTAGTACCGGTGACGCTGCGGCCTTGATAAGACACGCTGACCGGCTCTCTGGCGGGACTCAGCAGCCCAGGCACATCTTGCGGCCACGATGAGGCCGTCGTTGTTGAAGCACCTCGCTGAGCAGCCTCGGCCCTTGCCTTTGTTCTGGAGCCACGAGGCGCGTACGTCATTAAGCACTGGGGCTCCAGGCCTCGACGCTGGCATTGCGTGCATGGCGCTGAACCGCTGCATCTCTTCTTAGTCTCCCGGCAGATATTGCAGGCCTCTGCTGCCCTCTGACGCTGGTGGGCTGGAACCTTAGGACGAAGCATGATGATGGCGATGGCATCAATTGGAGTTGTTTACGTGGACGTTCGAAGGGGGGCACGTTTAGAGGGTGTTAGGAGCAAATAATAGCAGTAAATATTAGCGATCTCTAACGCTATACGCTAACGTAGGTCGTGGCGTAAGCGGCGACATGGCGTAAGCGGCTATTCTGAATCCCCCACCAAAATCTGAGCCCAATCCACCAAACAACCAGCTCAGAAATTCGAAAATAAGTTAATAATTACAATGCCAATTCATCCAAATCGCTTTGTAGGTGTGTTTAAAACTCCTTGATTTAAGGCTGTAGAGAGCACAGAATTCGCTTTTTGGAGAGTATTAAAATCAGGTGGACTGCTATTGAGAAATACTTTCTCAAAAATATCATGCTCTGTAGGAGTATGCGGCCGTTCTGATATTACGTCTGTTGTAGGAAGCGTAGCTGCGCGTATAACTGTCTGTGGTTGAAATGGCTGTAGCCCACACCCTCTCCAAGCAGAGGTTATATTTGAATTTGAAAAAGCAGCTGCTCTTGCTTGTATGTATGCTTCTAGCCACTCTGCTTTCTGTATGCGTAGTAGTTGTGCCTCATTAAGGTGTGAAAGAGCTGTTGTGACGCGATTTTTTAGAGGCCCAAAAACTGCAACATCAAGTGGTTGTAACACATGAGAGGTATGAGGAGGTAGTATAAGGAGCGAAATTCGATTCTGTATACAGTGTGATATAAAGCTCCCGCTTATATGGCTATCATAGCCGTCGCAAATAAGGAGCCTTTGTTGTAGTTGTCCATTTGGAAGTGTTGCTTTTTCTCTTGTAGAGGGCTCTTCACCGTCCTTGGCAGACCTCTCAAGTTCACCGGTGTCGGTTACCATGACAAGGTGAGCATGTCCTGAGCTGTTGGCCAAGTTTATACTAACACATATTAGAACTGGGGAGACAAGCCATTCACCACCCACGTGTCCAGCTGGTACTGGGGACACGGCAGACTCGGCCCGTACTCCATCGTCTGGTTCGATGTCCTTGGAAAGGATGGAACCGAGTACTTTAGCAGCTACGCCGCTAGGGATGGCAAGATCATTGTCGCCCAGTGCGGTGCTGTAGCATCAAGGTACGCCCAACTGGCCACAACTCCGAATACCCCCCAAAAATCACCTCGGGCAACCCAGAGGGTCTTCACATTGACCTCGACCTCGGAGAGGCGGGCATGCTCCGCGTTGACGTCAAGGCCGATACTGTCCTTGCTAACGCCTTCCTCTACAACCGCATGTCTAGTCTGCTCACTAGTGGTGTTGATGGTGGCCCTCAACACACTGGTGTCTCCGTGTACGAGGAGTTCAAGCTCCAGTTCTAAGAGAACAAACTTTTATATCAGTAGTTTAATCATAATAATGTAACGTATTTCACAAGCGAGTTGCCCACACGGGCGAGTTGCCCACCAAAAATACTAGAATTGACTATTACTGCGTACTACCACAACACTACCCTACATAATAACCTTCTTCAATTGCAATTGATTCCTAGCGCCTCTCGCACGTACGAGCATTATGCCCTATATTACCACATGTGCTACATCGCTGCTGTCGGCCTGTAGAACCCACCTGCTAAGTAGTCTCACTTACCACCTCTATATAGAGTTAAGCATTAACCTTAGCACTCTGAAGAATATCCCCTCCCTCTTGTACAGAGAGACTGCCCCCTTATATTATACGCCTCTTACGCTTCCTTTCCCTCCTCTTTTTCTATTCATTTGCAGCCTATAGGGCCTTAACTTCTACCTTAAGTAGAATAGCAGAATACATCATCATTTCTACCCCTTTAATAAGGCAGCTAACAGCATTATTAATTAAGGTAGGAGAGCTGTTCTAATGTTATATAATGCAGTTCTTAATGTGCTCTGTTTAAAAGTTAAGCTCCTATATAGTTTAAGGAGTCTTTAAAGTCTAATTGCTACTCTTAACTATAGGAGGAGTTAGAGTCCTTAAGCGTAGATTTAAGTAAGAGAGGACATTCTATAGCTTATATAGAACTAGTCCTATAGCTTAGAATCTACTCTTAATATTCTACTCTATAAATGTTACTTTAAATGCTTCTTTAAATGTAGAGAGGAACTTAAGCTTTATAATATAGTTTAGCCTATTCTATATAAAGGTTTTAATCTACTTTCCATATAAAAGCTTTAGTAGCATAAAGTAGTTTACATTAAGAGGCTAAAGAATATATAAGGAGTGTAGTAGCATATAAAGGGTGATTATCTTCTATTCTATATAGTAGTGTTGAAATTAAGTAGAGAGGTAGCTCTTATGTCTATTAAGAATAAGAAGGTAATAGGTTCTAATTAAACAACTATTTATATGTTAATTAAAGTGTTAAATCCACTTATACCTAATTAAATTTAAAGTCCACCTATTCTTACTTAGCGTAATCACCTAATCATATAGTAATCCTAAGTCCTTATACTAAGTAGAGAGGTGCCATAATCCTCTCCCAGACGGTTGACGAGAGCCCCGGTGCAGTGGCCCGAAATCTCAACACAGTCCGACGTGAGATTAACCCGCCCGCACAATGGTAGCCAATTTGCGTGACAAGAATCTGATAGGTGCGAGATTTGGGGCATGGTAGCATACGGAAAAATGAGATTATCCTTGAGTATCAATGCCGATCCGGCTGAAAAGGCCCGAATCAGACTAAATACATACATCTGCATCGTTGAATATTCCCGAGTTAATAGGCGCAGAAATACCGGATAGTAGTAGATAGAGGGCAAGCTCCGCGCGCCCAGCTTTGTACAATCTAACTAGGCCACCCCCACATAATAAGCGTTTGCGGGGTCCCCGCAAATTCAAGCTATTACTAGCGTCCGTCTCGTGCCAATTTATCCCCATTAAACATATTACCAGGAAGCGGGGGTTGCTTCAGAGTGAAGGCTACCCTCTCAGGCGACCAGGTAAATGTATCTCGAAGCATTAGGTACGGAAGAGCTACCGACACTAACCCCCCTCTCCCGGTCGCCCCCGCCGGCCTTCTCAAAGCGCTTCATAGTGGAAATATATTGCTACTATATATTAGCAACGACCAACTAGGCAGCTGGCGAGACACGAACTCGTCTTCTCAACTCCCGAACTCCTTTCTCCGCATATAAAGGTCTAGATCGGCTGGTGGCATGCCTGCCATTGATGTTCACACATGTGGTAGCAACTTAGTCGTATTTGTCCAGCGTCTACTTCCATTACCATATTTCCGATTATGTGATATTGTGCAGACCCGTACAACCTGCAGTACAAAGTGCCGAGATCATGGTCCGCTGGTGTAGCTCTTGCGATGTACTCTTGTGAAACAGTATCACAGCACTAGAGTCATCAATGCCTAACCCCTATGGCGAGGGTGGCATGATCCATTTAACCCAAGTTTGGCTAATTGATAGTGTAAATGTCAAGCCTTAATCGCCAGCAAATAGCAGGGCCTTGTGCCCAACGACGCGCCGACAAAATAAATACTTGGAAACTCTGGAGACCTGCAACCAAGACGCGAAATGTACCGTCTTCATGTATCTCTACGACGGGTTAGATAGAGGAAATTTAGCAAATTCGAAGTAAGACACGCGGAAGAACCTCTCCGTAACATGCAGCCCTCGGGATTTTCTCCCGTCTCTTCGTTTGTTCAATTTCAGGATCCATTTAAGTGGGATTGGGCTATCTAAGTTCTATATGGGCTGAAATTATGCTTGCCTGACAGGACACATCCGCGAATCATGGAGCCTTGCCCATAAGTAGTAGCACAAAGGGATCTAATAGACTGTTGCAACACAGCAACATGCTTGAGGCTTTCCTACAAGCCTCGTCACAAGGTTTATCATGCTGCTCTAGCTCTTTGAATTCTAGGAAGAAGCACGGTCGGTGTATACTTCTTCCATTGTCTCAGTCGCAGGGAAGTTACCTAAAACTAGTGCTATCCGGTAATTAGAGCCTGTGTTCCGTGCAGATCGGGTCATTTAGAAATAGTAGAGGGGGTTTTCCCCAATTTAGAGACCTCCCCTGCTAGAGAATGATCAGATCGAGACTGTCAGTCACCTGCTCCTCTCTAATATGGCATACACAAATAGCCGTGGATAAGAGTTGATGGACTTGTCACTATTACTTACAAGACATACAATCAGCTGTGCTAACAAGCCGTCTTTGATACTACTAAGTGTATTTCTCATTATTATGCACCCTACTCTAATTCCTGCGTCCAAAGCCATAACAGGGCCTCGAATATAGCATTTTGCCGATCCGTCGCCTCCGTCGAGCCGGTAGCTTTATTAAACTTATCTGGGACGGAGACCAAAGAGCCGTTTCCAAATTACACTTTTTGGAATGCTCTTTCGTAGATCCTCTTGTTCCTAAAGCGATAGCATCATGTATAAAATGCCCCTCCTCTCGTAGGCAAACCGTTCGTCTAAGATAAGAAACTTAAACGTCTGTGAATTATCATTCATGATGCATACCAAATCTATTATCCTCTCTCTTATTGCCACTGCGAGTGCGCAGCAAGTTGGCACCCAACAGACTGAAACACATCCTTCTATGACATGGTCAAAGTGCACTGGCACCGGAGGAACTAGCTGTGCATCCCAGTCAGGAAAGGTTGTCCTCGATTCTAATTGGAGATGGGTTCACAAAGTCGGTGACTACACCAACTGCTACACTGGCAACACATGGGATGCTACTCTTTGCCCAAACGATGCAACTTGCGCGACAAATTGTGCCCTTGAGGGTGGCGATTACCCAGGCACTTATGGAATCAACGTGAGCGGCAACTCAAACAAGTTGACATTCGTTACACCAGGCCCATATGCTACTAACATTGGCTCGCGAACGTACCTGATGGCGGATGACACCAACTATCAAATGTTCAACCTCCTTAACCAGGAGTTTACCTTTGATGTGGATCTTTCCCAGCTCCCTTGTGGCCTAAACGGTGCCCTCTACTTTGTCTCCATGGATAAGGACGGAGGAATGAGCAAGTACCCCAACAACAAGGCTGGTGCTAAGTATGGAACTGGATACTGCGATGCTCAATGCCCACGCGATCTCAAGTTCATTAATGGACAGGTAAGTCTAAATTCATAGCCGAGAATCAAACGTCAACTTATCTGCGTTTTAGGGCAATGTTGAAGGGTGGAAACCATCCTCTAATGACGCAAACGCTGGTGTTGGAGGACACGGCTCTTGCTGCGCTGAGATGGACATCTGGGAGGCCAACTCCATGGCTACAGCCTATACGCCGCATTCTTGCGATACTATCACCCAAAAGATGTGTCAAGGTGACGCCTGTGGTGGTACCTACTCGTCTAACCGTTATGCTGGGACTTGCGACCCTGACGGATGCGACTTCAATTCATACCGTCAAGGCGATACATCCTTCTACGGCAAGGGCAAGACAGTCGACACCAGCAAGGTGTTCACAGTGGTGACTCAATTTATTGGGAACCCACTTACCGAGATCAAGCGGTTCTATGTCCAAGGCGGAAAGGTCATTCCTAACTCCCAATCTACTGTTGCGGGTGTTACTGGCAACTCCATCACTACTGCGTTCTGCGACGCGCAAAAGGCTGCTTTCGGTGATAATTACAGCTTCAAGACCCACGGTGGAATGGCTTCGATGAGCAAGGCTCTCAGTGGGGGAATGGTGCTCGTTATGTCACTCTGGGACGACCACTATGCCAATATGCTCTGGCTTGACTCCACCTATCCTACCGACTCGACCAAGCTAGGCTCTGTCCGTGGCTCCTGTGCAACTACTTCAGGTGTCCCTAAAGATGTCGAGTCCGCTTCACCAGGCGCGTCTGTTACCTACTCCAACATCAAGGTCGGCTCAATCGGTTCCACGTTCAAGGCACCATAAATTGCTTCTACTTTAAAGGGAGAGATTGAGTTTCCGCTGGATGATGTGAAGTGGAATAGACAATTATCTGCTCTCTATAGATGCAAGCAGGCACGTCATCAGCCTTGCGTGCACGCAGTTTGAAGGGGAACCGATTTTATTCTGGAAGATATTATATTGTCATTTTGCCGATCCTGCCATTCACTCATTTTATAGTTAGCAGGAGGCTGAACATATTACATTTATGGCGGAAGAAACTCCCCAAGAACAAGATATCGTGTCATGTTGTGAACCCCAAATCTGCAAGGCAAGCCCTCCGCACCTAGAAAAACAGTAACACCTGTCATCCCTAGATATGTTCATCAACTTGCGTAGCCTGTAGCAGATATAAGCCTTGTAACTTCTCTTAGGATTACGGTTTTATTCGCCGCCGTCAGCATTAACGCGCACAGCCTGCACGTTCTCGAGATCGACATCCAGCGCGTTGGTGTTACGACGGAACGAGAAGGCTGGCCAACTACAGGTGGGAAAGGGAGGAGGTCGCATGAGACCGACCCTGGTACCTAGAGGGGCAGCGGATAATAGTAGTTCCGGGCGTATCAAGTGTTGGACTCGTGGGACTCTAAGAGAGTCCTAGGAGTCCAGGACTCTAGGGACTCGAGTGAGTTCCACAGAGTCCAGTCGGCACGACGCCACTATATAAGTAGATAGTTAGTTCTTAGATAGGAGCTTCGTGCTCAACTCAATATAGTATTTTGTTATATACTGTAACGTGTTTTACGAAGCCTTTGTGTCTGATCCCCTGCCTCCTCTGATAAGTAAACCAACGCAACGAAACCTCTGTGAGTCTTATAGTTTAAGACCCAGCGTTACAGTTGGACGGAGCATGGTCTCGAGGCAGGCTACAGCAATGAGGTGCAGGTTAGGCTTTCGATCCTGCCACGAGGTATTTGGCGTAGAGTGATGGTTTTGTAGGAGAGAGGTGCCAAATCACTATATCTATCTCAATCCTACTTCTGACGTGTCTAATAACTGGTCGGCCAGTTTCCGCAATTCATCTTTTGCCTCTTCGTGATGTCCATCTTCCAGAAACGTTGATACTTCAAAATCAATCAACTTTGCTACATTCCCCGAGACGATGATATTGTATTTGTTCAGATCACCATGAACAACGCCTACACCATGCAGTTGCTCGACCGTATCCTCACAAGCGCCCAGGTCCCTAATATCAGGATGCCGTCCATGCATTTCTTCCATCAGAAAACCCAAAACCCGGTCCTTCTCTTCCTCATAAACATACCCTATGAATCCAGGGCAAAGACTAAACTCGCGATTCCTCAAAGCACCGTATACCCGAACCTTCCTCTCCAGAGCCTCGAGCTCATGCTTGAACCTAGCAATCTAAACCACACACACCGTCCCGCCCACAACCACTCTCGCCATCCTCTCGCTGATCCGCCCACATCACTCAAGCTCCAGGAGATTGAATGCGGGGCCAGCGCAGGCATCGACAGCGCCGCTATCTAGTTTATGCGCCTCAAACTCATTGACCGTGCACTCCACGGCCCCATCTCTCTTCCGAACCGTAAGCGTGCGCCATTCCCCGTCCCACCCAGGGAGTCGCCGCAGGTGAGACAGGATCCTAGACCCCTCTGTGCGGTGCTCTGGAGGGACAATGTCAGCGTGCAACACCGAGACGTAGACGATACGGTGGCCGCGCCGGATGCGGTAGAGGTAGTCGTCCTCCTCGAGATCGAGAGAGAGCACTTCTTCGCGCTCGTGCTCATCCATGGGTGCAGTGAGCGTTGCAGGCGCAGGCGCACGCCAGTTTGTGTTATTCCGGTGTGGCTGTTAGGAACTCGAACCGTAGTCCGGATGGGAAATATATGATCGCCAGTGGTGTCGTACACAACGGACCCGTTACGTAGCGGGAGAGGCTACATCTACTGTGACCCCTGTATTTTAATATCTCTTGCTGTGCTGATCGGATCGGGGTTGTATGAGGATGAGCGGTATTTGGTGAGTGTTTGTCACGGTTCTTCATCTCAAATAAAAAAGGCACAGAACCACAAATCCATAGCACACAATATGTATTTATTTCTCTCCTTAAAAACTACCCAAAAGAATTATGATCCCACAAAACCGAGCTATACGCCGTTTTCCCACCCCGTCCCACAACCAGTTCTTTATAAAACCAAACGCAAGAGTAAAGAAAAACAAATGCAAAAATAAAAATAAAGCTGACATGGTTTGAACAATGCTTCTTCCCACTTTTCCTTCCTTCTTTCCTTCTTGCCCGGGTTTGAGACTCGCCTTCCCATTTTCCACGCGGGACCCGAGTGGCACCGAGTGGCAATGCCTCGTTCATGTTCCATGTATAGACAGATCCACTCACTCCTTCTTCCCCTCCCCCATAATAACCCCCTCCAACGCCTCACCCTCTCCACTCCCCCTCACCAACCCCGCAAACACCCCATTCTTCTCCATCAACTCCCTCGGCCCCCCAAACTCCACCCCAACCCCCTTATCCATCACCAAAATGCGATCAAAATCCGCAATCGTACTCAACCGATGCGCAATAACCACCAACGTCGTATCCCTAAACTCCTCGCGTATGCTCCGCTGGATCAGCGCATCAGTGCCCATATCCACCGCGCTCGTCGCCTCGTCCAGAACCAGGATCTTGGGACGCGCCACGATCGCGCGCGCGAGGCAGAGGAGCTGCCGTTGTCCCTGAGAGAGGTTGAGGCCGGATTCTGAGATGGGGGAGGAGAGAGAGGCGAAGGGGTTCGTGTTGGTTTGGCCTTGAGATGTGGTGGTAGCGCTGCTCGAAGCAGGCGGAGAAGGCGAGTCAGCGCGCGACGTAGGCGCGGAGACGAGGTGCACGCGCTGTAGTGCGTCTCGGAGCTCAGCATCCTCATACTCATCGAACGGATCCAAATTACTCCTCACAGTTCCCGAAAACAGGACAGGGTCCTGCGGAATGATAGCGAGACGGCTGCGAAGGGCTTGTAGTTTCACAGTCGAGATGTCGAGGCCGTCGATGACGATCTTGCCGGCGCGCGGGTCGAGGAAGCGGAACAGCGCGAGTGTGAGCGACGACTTGCCCGCTCCGGTGCGGCCCACGACGCCGACGCGCTGGTTGGGCGCGATGGAGAAGGACAGGCCGTTTAGGATGGCAGGGAGGTCTGGTGCATAGCCGACGACGAGATCGGAGACCTCGAGGCGGCCGGAGGACGGCCATGCGGCGGGTGGGTCGATGCCCTTCTCCGTCTCGGTGGGGAGGTTGGCGTACTCGATGACGCGCTCGGCCGAGTTGAAGTCCAGCTCGAGGGATGCGTAGTGGCGCAGCGCCCACATGATGGCGGCGGAGTACTCGAGGCTGAAAGCTAGCGCGAAGCCGCCGAGAGAGGCCGAGATGGATGGGATGAGTAGGATGGTGGTGGAGACGGCGACGCAGAAGAGCGCGCCGACGGACGCCATGCGGAGTCCCATCCAGCGGTTGAAGAGCCACAGGTGCCAGGTTGTCGTTGAGTGGCTGTCGATCAGGTCGTACATGCGCTTGATGTACACGTCTGCCTTGTCGAAGCCGCGGATTGTGGCGACGCCCGCGAGGGCGGCGTTGAAGGTCTCGAAGATGGGGGACTTGGCATTGCTCTCGAGACGCTTCACTTCGCGCGCGCCGGCTAGGTAGCGCATGGCGAAGTGCAGGCAGATGGCTGCGAGGACGAAGGCGAGGACGAAGATGTAGGAGGATACGAAGAGACTAGGATTGTTAGACAGTCGTTAGAGAAAGGGGATAGAGAGACATACCCAGCGATGACAATACCGACCACGGAGAAGACATCCATAATCCCAAAACTCAAATCATATGCCAGACGCGCATCGACGATAACGAAATCAGCCGTGAAGCGGTTCAGCACGCGCCCAATTGGCACGGTATCGATCCAGCGCAGCGGCGTCCTCAGCACCGTGTATGTGATATCCTCAAACAGCTTCTTGGACGCGCGGATGCTGCCCAAGAAGATATAGTAGTGCTTGAAGACGCCCAGGAAGCATGATAACAGCGACACCGACACGTAAAGCGTGAGGTAGTACACCAGATTGTCGTGGAACTCCTCGCTGCCACCCTTGACCACCGGAGCCTGGAAAGCGTAAGTGAACATCGCATGCGCGGTGTGCTCCTCATCGCTACCAGTCCAGAGTTTGAGGATCCACGAGCGGCCGAGAGTGGTAATCTCGAGTATCGAGAAGATGATTGCTGCCACACTCCAGAATGGCACGCCGCCGCTCGACTTCAGGTACCCGAGGTAGATGACCTTCTTGATCGCGCCCGTCTCGCGGCCCTCCTCCTCTACGAACTTCTTCGCCGACGCCTTCGTGTCCACCCTAGTGAGGAGCTCCCCACTCGTATCCACATCCGACGAGTCGGACGCCACAGCCGTCGACGCCTCATCAGCCTCAACCTCCCTCGTCTCATTATGGCTCACAATCTCCCCCATCACCCCCTCCCTCTCCAACTCGGCCACCAACCCCGCGTGCTCCACCGTCCCCTCCCCAAGCTCAACCAAATACTTCGCTCTGGGTCGACAAAGGGCAACATGGTGAGTAACCAGGATGCGCGTGCGCCCCGCGCCCAACTCTCCCGTCAGCGCCTCCTCGAAAATATGCCTGCCCACATGCGCATCCAGCGCACTGAACAGGTCATCCAATAATAGTATACCGGCACGCGAATATAGCGCCCGCGCAAATGTCAACCTCCAGCGCTGCCCACCGCTCAGATTAATGCCCTGGGCTCCAATCTCCGTCTCCTCCCCATCAGGCATGATGGCCAGGTCAGCGCGGAGCGCACACACGTCGATCGTCTTGGCGTAACGCTCTTCATCAAACGGGAGGCCGAAGAGGATATTCTCCTTGACGGTTGCATTTTCGATCCAAGGGATTTGTGCCACATAGGCGATAGACGAGGGAATGATCCAGTTATCGCGCGTAGCAGCGGCATCATGACGCGAGGAAAGCGGAGGAGATAGAGGGACATGCACGCTTCCAGCGAGGAGGTCCGTTTCGCCGAGAATAGCGCTGAGGAGGAGTGTCTTTCCTGACCCGGTTTTTCCAGAGATGATACTCAGTTCACCGGCAGGGAAGGCGACGTCAATATCGCGGAGGACGTACTTGTCCGCCTCGTCGGTGTCGTCGTCGCAGGGCCAGGCGACAGAGGCGTGCTCGAAGGAGATTGTGTCGGAGACCTTGCGGTCAGAGGCGATCTCAGGCGCAGAGAGGTACTGCTCGATGCGGGTGACGGAGACGAAGGCGTCGATCAAGTCGGTGGTTAGTTCAGGGATGATAGATAGCGTCAGCTCAAGCTGCTTGAAGACGCCGATGCTGGTGAAGGCGACGGATGGGCTTAGGCCGCCCTCCAGGACTGCGTATGTCGCGAGCGAGGCCGCGGATAACATGATGGGCGAGGCGATCCAACAGAGGATCAGGCCCGTGTCGTTGAGTAGGGCGGACCAGAGATCGCGCAGCTCGCGGTCGCGAACCTTCTTGATCTTGTCTCCCCACTGGTTCTCTGTGGCTGTCCATTTAATCTGTTTCATTCCTTGTAGGGCCTCATTGACGACGGCTAGCTTGGCATCGCGCGCCTTCATCAGACGGTCCTGCGCCGCGCTGTAGCGCTTGCTGAATATGATATTGGCGGGTAGGATGATAATCATGGTCATCAACCCCGCGAGTAAGCTGCGCCATCCAATAAGCTGGATGAGGAACGCAAAAGAGATGACCAGCTTGAAGAAGCTGCCGGGGAAGAAGAAATTGAACGCCGCAAAATCCGCAACGCGCTTCGCATCGACGCCGATGAGATTCACAATCGCCTGCCTCGACTTCTGCCCCATATCCTCATCATCAATCTCCGCCTTCGTGGCCCCCGCCTCAACATTCTCCTCATCCACCTCCCCCTCCGCAGTCTTCGCAACGCTCTTAACATCCTTCCTCCGCATCGACTTCTCAAACACGAGCGCCGACAGCTCTGCCCGAATCGGAATCGACAAATCTGACTGCGACAGCCAGAGCAGCCACCCCTCCACCCACGATGACGCTACCGTCATGACCCCCAGCGCCGCGACCCACACAAACGCCTCCGACGTAATCGGCTCGCCGCTGCCGCGGCGCTCGAGCACGCGCAGAATCTGCAGCAGCACGAACTGCGGCGCGAAGTTGCCGAAGGCCTGGACGAACGCCAGTGCCCACTGGCCGGCGAAAGACCACTTGTGCGTCAGGAAGATACGCAGCATGAGGCTGCCTGGTAAGTTGGCGCGGGTCCACGACGCGGCCAGGTCGGCGGAGCGGGTGTTGGCGTTGGGGCGCGGGAGGTCGGACATGTTTAGCGTGCCCTTCTTTGCGGCGAAACGGAGGACGGCGTTGCACCACTCGAAGCTGTACTTGCTTAGCGCTGAGTTGGTGTTCATGGCGTCGATGGGGCGGTTGCCGTCAATGAAGACGCCAGGGCGGCGCGGGATGGTGAGGTTGGCAAAGGCGACGAAGGTGGTGAGGATGAACTGGGCGATGCGCAGGACAAAGGTGGGAACGGGCCCAATGTCGCTGCGTGTCTGCGCGAGGATGATAGATTGGACACACTGGCCGCCGAGGAGAAACCAGGCGGAGATGGAGCCGTAGATGCCCAGGTCATAGGTCATCACTGGGGCTCTCGCATAGACTACGGTGAGAGCCTGGAGGGAGATAAGCACCTGTAATCGTCGTTAGCTAGTTATCCATAGACGAATTGACAATCCCGAGTTACCCATGCAGCGGCATTGAACCAGTTCTCGAGGAAGAATCCCTCGTTGCTGTCTAGAGTGCTGAGCACAGCGAGAGCTACGGATACGCCTAGGCCGAGCACGGTCAGCAGGCAGACAGCAATTTTGGGCGCCGTCGTCGAGTAGTCGGCTGTCGTTTCCGCCGTGGCCACGCCATCGACATCCTCGTAGAGGTGTTGCAGCTGGCTATCCTTCCTGCTGTGCCACCGGGGTGCTATGAGCCGCAGAGACGCCGCGGACGAGATGGTCACTAGGGAGAGCGCAATGGCGCCAGCGGCGAGGGAGATGGAGATGGTGTCTGTCGACATCGCGAGCTGTGTGGTGGGATTGAAGAACGTTGCGTTCTTTTGGTTCACAGGGTCCTGTGGTGGGGGGAATCCGAGCTCCAAATGAGTGAATTCTCCAAATGAGTGAATTATCACAGGCTGTCGGCGGTTCTACACGAAAGATGCTGTTACCGCATCACGCCGAGTCCGTCCGTAAGTTCAGTCTACTCGATCAAGTCCCCCTTGCTCGGCGCGCGAGAAATATACTATATATATGAAGGTCGAGGAGAGAGGCCTTTTACATTTTTGTCGAGTCAGCAGCGCGATGGAGCCAAGCTATGGTGATCCGCGGGAGGAGGCGGCAGGAAATTTTGCAGATCGCTGCTAGTTCGCTCCGTAGGGTGGGTGGAGGTTGTGCAAGGCAGCGGGCCTGAGTCACTCGGCGAGAAAGGCTAGAGTATATACGGAGGAGGTGGTAGAGATGGCGTAGAGATGGCGTTGAGGTTGTACTCTTGGAGATGAGTACATTTGTGTATGCTGTCTCTATAATGTCTCTGTACTGGTGTCTAGGTGTCTAGCATATATCTATGCTAGACACTTCTCTATAGCGCCCATCTGAGCAGTCTATTTGTGCTGTAGATGTGTATATCTTAACTATTAACCTCTGGCGTCCGACGACCTCCCGAGTGAAAATACCTATAAAAAGCCTCGTATTGTCCAGTACCTACAGAGCGTCCTAAATACATGATCCCAACGGCGTTAAGAACGGGGATGGCGTCGTTTGACGGACAACGGGGATTGGTGAGGATATGGAGGGTGCTGATGGGCGCTGATGGGCGATGATGGGCGATGATGGGCGCTATGGACCCTTGTGCGGCACAATTCTTACATTATGTATGTATGTATGCATATCACATCATGGACTCACTCGGAGGTTGTTTCTCTACGGAGTGACATCTAGGAATGATGTCTGAGAAAGTCTGGGAAAGGTGGGTGCGCCGTGTCACTGTACATCTGAGACACGAGGGACGTACGGGTCTTGGGTGGGACAGTGCGCACTTCTACGCACTATTTGTCGTCATCTCAGGGTCCCAGCTTTGTACTGGGTACCTAGGGAGAGAGACCATCCCATCCCATCCCATCCCCACCTGTGTCCAATGCACAATCAATCCATCGCACCGCACTGGACACCTGTTGTCCAACCACCCACCCCATCCCTAACCACCACCCCTAACCACCACCCTAGCATGTTTATCCTAGCATGTTTATCCTAGCATGTTAATCCTAGCTTGTTCATTTCATCCTAGCGAGCTTGTTCGAGGCTTAGTCGGCGGCGAGAGAAAGAGGGAGGGGGAGTGAGTAGAAGAGGAAGGAGGGAAAGATTAGGGTCATAAATGCTTTTCAAGTTTTCAATTTTTTTCACGGGTTATCTCGCCAGCTTCCTCTTTGCTTACATATTCCCTCGTATATTACTCACTCACCCACTCACTCTCTGACTCTCTGACTCTGAACTGTATAACTCCGTACATGCTCACTTTTTTCAGTGCTCGTGACTCACTTGTGTCTCGCTCCTGCCATCATCGCTCCTGCCATCATCGCTCCTGCCATCATCGCTCCTGCCTTTCTCACCGCAACTATTACAACTACTACAACTACGATAACTACGATAACTACGATAACTACGACAACTGATAGTATACTCGAGTATATGTCCTTCCTTCCTTCCCTCTTCTCCTGCATCTCTATCTCTCCTTCCTACCCAACTTTTCCGCCTTCCCTGCTACGCTCCTTCCCTCTCCCCTCACACTTATACTCATACTCATACTCACACTCTAGGCAACACCGCCGGTAATATCACCTCACCTCACCAATTCCCAATCCCCAGTCCCCAATCCCTAATTCCCACAGCCTGCACCTGCACACCCTCATAAGCCGTGCCACCACACCACGACTCACCACCCCCTACCACTTCATCTCACCCACTCCCCTCCCAGCTATGTACTGTTACCTCACGTAACCTCACGTAACCTCACTACTGCACCGCCCATCCCATCGCACGCACCCTCCATCTCCACGCACCGCATCACCCGCCATACGCCGCAACCCAATCCACCCACGACTCCTCACCACTCCAAGCTGGCCTCAGACATCTCACATCCCCATAGGGTCCCCATTCAGGGTAACTCGTCGTCCCCTCTCAGGGTACCCGCCGCCTCATGTCTCGCCCAGTGCGCGAGAGGCTGGCTTGCACGGTTCCGATTGGGTGGGCGTGGGGGTGCATGGGGGATGGGGATGTGCAGATGCGCGGCGGTGGGGTGGAGTGGTGGGGGGTTGGTCGGTGGGGGCTGGGAAGTGGGAGTTGTGGGACCGTAGCGTAGGGGGATAGATCAGATTAGGTCACGGGATTTGAGGACGGAGGATAAATAGGGATGGGGAGGGAGCATAAGTTATGGTATTATTTATGGTATGAAAGTGGTGATGCGAGTTTTGGGGAGGAGAGAGGATGGAGCTGCAGGATACGGCCTGCCGTGTTGTTCTATGCCGTTGCATGGAATAAGTAGAGCAGCAGCGTCACAGAGAAGCACGAGCACAGGGTAAGGAATGGCTGCCATGATGGATCCGACGTTATACTGCGTGATACCGTATCCATGCACCGCCTACTGCGGCCTTGTACAGCCAATACATGTCACGACGAACGCACAAAAGCACATATTCCGTATAACATCACCGGATTATAAACATAATATCACGTGAATAAACCCATAGGATGATCACGGGTTCTCAAAGGGGCAATCGATGGCAAGTATCTCCGCCTCATAAGCCAACGACCGACCAAGAAGCCAAAAAAAATAGAAGGGTGATGCTCTCACATCGGCCCTGGCATGCTCGCCCTGACAAAAGCGGTAGACGAGGTCACCTTCGGTGCCGAACTCTAAGGTGAGTCCGCGGAAGAAGGCGTATCTTGCGTTATTCACAGTTGAAACATATCAAATTGCTACAGTGAATGCACCCCTATCACCTCCAACCACTTCTCACAGAGTCCACAGCATCACAAACACCCCACGGAATATCTCCGCAACGCCCGGCGATTAAGTGCGGGATACCGATGATAGAACCGCCGTCCAGGCGACAACCCTTGCCTTCGCCCCCTCATGTACTCGGCATCGAGGGTACAGAGCATCTCGACCCCAAACGGACGAATCCGATATTGCTGCCTCTCCAAACCCATTAGAATAGACCACGCCCCTCTGTAGCAATGCCTCCAACCACCAAACCCACAACTTGCAAATAATCCTCCGGGCGAGTATTTTGAATGACTAGGTGGAAAGCCTTATGCATTTCGTTCTCTTTCCGAGTCCCAATACGTAGATGCGCTGGATTGCAGCAGCCCCCGCGAGCATTCGACTTGCATATTCCGCATCCGCAAAGGTGCAAGATAAAACGCGTCGAGTCATCCCTGAGAAGTACCCAAAGACGAGACCACTCCTGGATATTGTCACGGCCATAGTGGTCGATGTAGGTGAGAACATAAGCTCGAATTCCAGTGCGCCTCGTAGTGCCTCCTACTGTAGACACAGAGTTGGGGATTTCCTCAGTAGTGTACCCCAAGGACACTGCGCTTGCATTGTCTAGGGCCTGACTTTCATCTCCCTCGACTTCCGTTGAAGCAAACTCGTCGTAATTTTCTTGCTGTCGGTAGCTCACTGGCAGTTGATAACCTTTTGCACGCAACCACTGGCGCGCATCTTCACGAAGAGAGCGAACAACGATCTTGCACCCTTTGCCCTCGTCCATTGTGCCGAGGCGTGTACACGGCGATGCTGCATGGGTTGGAAGTTGTTGAAGGCTGGAGTGGAAGCATACGCAGTCTGTCGTGCCGTAGCCTCGAAGAAATGCTTCTAGCCAAAGTTTCATTTCTAAAACTGGTGCCCCTCTCCTGAAAAAAATCTTCTCGATCGACCGGAGATGTAGCCCTCGGCCTTTTGCCTCGTCCGACATTGATAAATCCCCGCGCGTATCGGTATGTTGATTTTTAAGTTGGGAGTAGCAATGAAGGTCGATTATATTAGGTAAATTATATTATACACAGCGAGAGGATATAAGAGCTACTTATGAGAATAACTTTCGATTTGTGGACTATGTCTAATTAACGGTGGTGTCAAACAGCCCGGTGGTGTCTGTTACGCAAACATGCAGAAGTTTCACATCATCTAGGAATTATTAGTTGGCAAAGTTGAAGGTTAAAGAATGGGCGGTGAACATTGCAAAGGCAATGGGGCATACATTGTGTTGGCTTTGCGGAACAAAGTTTGATCATAGAACGGGTGCTTACAGATTTATTGGCAAGGGGGTCCACCATGAAGCTCCTATTCTAGTGCATATGTTTGCTCTATGCATATTATGATAGCAAGCCTACTCCTATACATTCCCGTTAATTGATTCAGGACTATTTATGATAGGGCTGTTGCATGAGGCGACAATTAGCCAACGGGAACCAGCACCGGCGGCAGCAAGATGGCAGCCACGGCCCTTAAGACGGAATGTAGCATTCCCCATTATTGGTACGGAAGTGGACCAAAACATATAGTATGTGTCACTAAAAATCGCTATACGACCGTCTACGCGTCTAGGAAGTAGTGGTGTGGCATTGATGGCTAAGACTTGCTGTTACGAATAGGACTACAAGCATCACAAGGGAGCAAACATAGAGACAAACCGATTTATATTCCAAGAACTGCTAGAAAGTTCGCCCCTGCCTTTATACCTCTTAAGGAACCCTTGTAGTATCTCAAGGCAGTGCGTTTAAATAGTCTGTTGTAGGATCTCTAGGTTCCTCTCGATTTAGTCAATCTAATATGGGGTTTCATAAGACGGGGGCTGGCCCAATGGACAACTTTTTCAAACTGGCGAGAGAAGACACAAGTACGATTCGTGACGCAAAACCGGAAGGGATAAAGCAAGTCGGCGTAGGTATCTAGGACAAAACAGAAGTCGCTAGAGGAACCTCCCCCCCAGGAGAGGCAGGCATAGGGATTGATACGAATGCGAAGTGGCTGGCATCTTTGGAATTATCAGATGCTGTTGCACTCTGGGAATTGTTCAAATCTCGAGTTGAATTACATCCAAAGCATCGCTTGTCACCCGCGCAGGTGCTTACATTGACCTCTCTAAGGGCCGCGGACGGAGAGACGGCCAGGACTGGGCAATGGTACTTTAGCCTGGTTACATGTGAAGTTGCAGATATTGGTTCGCAGCGCCAGCATCCTCGATGGCAGGTTCGATTAGACCAGGGCGTTTTGTCGGTGGGCTATCGCCTCAAGATGGTGATATCGCAGGGAGCCTGGCAAACCTTGTGTGGTTATACATCGTACCTGAAGGTGGAGGCGCACCATGTTGCTTATAATGCATCCCCCAGCAGGGAGACTGCGCCAATCCCGTCTAATGTAGGCATAGGAGGAAGTATTTCTCACTTTTGTGATGAGATTGGTTGCTGTAAAGCATCCCATCTCGAGGCCACCTATGCTCACAGGGACAACATGGCCCGGCAGCGGTGCAGCGGTATCATTCTTTTGCATTTCCAAGGAGTTATCGTCCAAGAGGTGCCATGTTCGCATGGCCAGAGGCTAGGTCTCGACCTGGAATCTCAACTGCTCAGCTCCTGCGTCAATAAGCTGAACATGATTGAGCTCAGTCCCGACACCTACAGGATCATGGATATTATTCAATCTGGCTAACCTGTCTGGCTTTGTTTTCACCTGTTTCCTTTCGGCGATAATCTATCACGAAGGTGGTTGCTGGCAAGGGACTACACTACATGTATCGCAGAGAGATTTCGGAATGCGTCGCCCTTGGGATTCGGAGGACGGCAATCTATGAGAAGACACGGAGACAGGTTCGTCAAGTAGCCAGCTAGTAACGCACTTCGTTACAAAAACTCAATTATTGTTACGCTCCTCATGATGACCCGTGAATGTCTCGTTTACTTTCTTACCTATCTACTTTATTATCTTCGGTGCCAAAGCCTTGTCGGCGACAGGGGACAATCGGTTATGTGGCAATGATTAGACGAGCTACTAATAGTGAGACAGGAATCCCCGTATTTGCATTAATTACGCGCTGATTGGGCGCTGATTCGCGTTGGTGGAGAGGTTTGTTGGCAATTGTTTCGGGGTTGATGGCTGTCAAGCTGATATCAAGCACATACGCCGTATGTGCTTGATATCACCGTAAACGAGCGCTATGCGTCGCTTCTGATTGGGTGCGGGGAAACAGCTTCTAAGCTCCCACCTTGAGTCGGCATGAAGCGGCCGCATATTCCGATGGTCCGGCGTATTGTAGTATAGTGATGGCCTGTGAGACGGGGAGTTACAGCCCACCGTAGTAAAGCACTGTAAGGAACCGCGTTCAACCATCACCCGCGATCATCCACAGCAGGAACACTTCTGCATACAACAGCTTCCTATTCCAATCCCACACAAACTGAGGACTTGGCCCCTATTCCCCGTCGACAATCATACCGCGTACCAGCTGTCGCTTCTCACGAGGGGCATTCAGCACCTCAGATTCCTCACGGAAGACCAGCCAGCCATAGGAACGACGTCAGCCTCGCCTACTAGACTTCTTCACCACCTCACGCTCAAAGACGGGGACATACCAACCCCGAGCGCAGGAGAGCAGCACTCACTGCACACGCTCGCTGCAGCTGGTTTGCCCGGGATACCCAATGCACCGCCGCTGAGGCCCCGACCAACACCATGAAGAGCGCACCTCTCATCGTCAACTGGCACGACTCCAGCGCCCCGATCTACTCTGCCCACTTCGAGCCCAATGGCAAGAGGCTCGCGACGGCTGGCGGAGATAACAATGTGAGGGTATGTAGACACTCCCCCCGCTAGGATGTGCCGTGCTGACTGTCCGCTAGCTCTGGAGGGTTGATTCGGATGGCGAGGAGCGGACCGTGGAGTACCTGTCGACGCTTAGCAAGCACTCCCAAGCGGTCAATGTCGTCCGTTTTGCCCCCAAAGGTACGAATACGAGCTTCCTACCTCCCCGACACAATTCTAACAAGACACAGGAGACCTTCTAGCTTCTGCCGGCGACGATGGAAATGTCCTCCTCTGGATCCCCGCCGAATCACATCATCCCCAGGCCGCGTTCGGCGACGACGCGCTGGAGGATAAGGAGACATGGCGCGTGAAGCATATGTGCCGGTCGTCCGGCTCGGAGATATACGATCTTGCCTGGTCGCCGGATGGCGTCTACTTCATCATCGGGAGCATGGACAACATTGCGAGGATATACAATGCTCAGACAGGTAGGTAGCCGAGTGATATCGTCTGCGGTGCAAAGCTGACAAGTACCAGGCCAATTAGTTCGACAGATCGCTGAGCATAGCCACTACGTTCAAGGCGTTGCATGGGACCCTCTGAACGAATACGTCGCGACGCAGTCCTCAGATAGATCAGTGCATATATACAGCCTGCGGACAAAGGATGGGCATTTCACCCTGGAACAAGGTCCCCACAGGATTGCTAGCCATGCAAAGATCGACCTCCCCGGGCGAAGAGGCTCGCCAGCTCCCCCAGATATCGGCATCCGCTCCCAGATCTCTAACGAATCCTCATATCTCGGTGCCGAGTCGCCAAAGCCGTCAGAGCCGAGCACGCCAACTGCACACGGGCTGCCCATGAACCCACCGAGCACTATCAGCCATAGTAGGAGATCATCATTCGGCTCGTCGACGTCGATGCGGAGATCGGCGTCGCCGGCTCCGTCAATGCCTCTCCCGGCTGTTATGCCCATGGAAGCTTCCCCGAAGCCAGGTCACGGGTTGGGAGTCAAGAATGCGAATATATACGCCAATGAAACGCTCACCTCGTTCTTCCGGCGGCTGACGTTCACTCAAGATGGAAGTCTTCTGCTTACCCCGGCTGGACAATACTCCATCCCTCATCCGGGAGAGAACGAGGGACATCGGGCGGCGTACGAGATAATCAACACTGTCTATATTTACACAAGAGGCGGGATCAACAAGCCCCCGATTGCACACCTTCCTGGGCACAAGAAGCCGTCCGTTGCTGTCAAGTGCTCGCCTATATTTTACACTATAAGGGAGGGACCCGTCGCGACTAAAAACATCACAATTGATACATCCTCATCTGAAGAATCCATACCCGCCTTGCCCGAGCCGGTCATCTCTTCTCCTACATCCGATGCGCCGACTAAGGTTCAAAAGTCGCCGTTCCTACACCCAAGCGATTCAGGCCCGACGTCAACGCCGAAGAAGCTAGAGGTTGCAACTGGGGCGGTTTCACCTGGCCCGCCAATGGCGTTTTCGCTGCCGTATCGCATGGTTTACGCTGTTGCAACACAAGACTCGGTGCTATTGTATGATACGCAGCAACAGACGCCTCTTTGCATCGTGAGCAATCTACACTGTGCAACTTTTACAGATTTAACCTGGTATGTCCCTTCCAACCCTGAACCTCCAACCCCCTATCCTAACCGTGATTACAGGTCCAACGACGGCCTAACCCTCCTCATGACTTCCTCCGACGGCTTCTGCTCCACCCTCACCTTCTCTCCCTCTGAGCTTGGCGAACCATACACCCCTGACTCATCCACTACCAAGCCCGGCGTCTCAACCCAACAACCCACCTCCCTCTCGTCCCAAAACACACCCATCCCGACACCGACCTCCGCCGTCTGCCCACCCTCCCCATTCCCAGGCCTATCCCGCCACCGCACACCCTCCAACCCTCCTCCATCCGAAGCCACCACCACCCAACCCGCCTCCGCCGCCGTCTCCGGCCGCCCCGCCTCGCCCACCCGCACAAACTCCACAAGCTCCGTCATCTCCACGCAGTCCCCCTTTGCGCCCTCCGCCTTCGGCGCACCGAACGCGAGTTATCCTACCGGAACGGTTGTCAGCAACCCCCCGCTCGTGTCGGGGGCCGTGCCGGGCATTACGGCGGGCTCGTTTGTCGTGCCGGCCGTGAATATGACGACGCCGCCGCAGACGCCGAGGAGTGCCGCGAGTAGCGTTAGTGGTGCGGTGGCGGGAGGGGTGAAGAGAGATGCGGGGGGGGTGAGTGAGGATGAGAGTGCTAAGGAAGTTGCTGGAGCAAGGGATGGGGAGGGTAAGAAGGAGGATGGTGGACCTGCGCCGAAGAAGAGGAAGATTGCGCCGACGCTGATTGGAGAGTTGAAGAGGTGACTGGTGATTATTTCCACTCTATGGGAGGTTTTTTTATTCCACTCTATTCCTGGAAGGTTAGAGGGGAGGTTACTGTCTGCGAAAATGAAAGTTCTGGGAAAGGGGGGTGGGGGGGATATTTCTGGTCTTGTGGGTATTTTTTTTTGCATCTGTCTGTAGCGGTAAGCGGGAGTTATTTTTCTGCGGATGGCAGAGTGTGTTTGGGCTGGGTCTCGCTGGGTGGTGTGGTGTCATGGGATGATGGATAGGGGGATGGGATGGGATACGGCATCATTTATGGGTGTATTATGGTTGCTGCTCTTTGTGGCGACGGGTGGGTGGTATGGTTTGCAAGGAAGCAAGGAAGCAAGGATGAAAGGAATCAAGGGGTTGGGATATTTTACGCAATAGAGCACTCATAAACCGAAGTTCAAAGATGAAATTGAGGATTTACATGACATTTATCGTTGATATGGATTTCCCAAAGGGGTTCAATTTTGACTATATTGGTACTTCGGTACATTGCTACTCCAACCCCATCCACGCCCGCGGAACCGGCACTTCAAGCTCCGGAGCTCCACGTTAAATTGAAAAGGCGCCTGCGCACAGACCACAACGCGAATTTCACCCCTTGCTGGCGCGTCCAGTGCGCGTTCGTCCAATCGTCCACGGGCCACCCTGATATATCAACTTCAACCACCTCAACCTTCAACCCCTTGGACCCCCTTTGTAATACCCTCAACCCTACCATTTTTCCCCTACCGATTCTAAATCGTGAGGTTTGATGGGATCTTCTTTCTTTGTTTAATCTGTTTAATCGAGCCAAAGCAGAATACCACCCACCATGGCGAAATCCGAGAAATCAACCACCACCCCCTCGCGCCCCGCCCCAGCCAGGAAACAGGCCAGTTCCGCCGCGCCCTCGACAAGCAAGAACCAGAGATCGATCTTAGGCTTCTTCTCCAAGACGCCGACGGCGGGACTGCCGCTGCTGAAGAAACAGGCTAGTCCCCCCGCGACGCTGGATGGTGCACAGACAGATGGCCCTGTTGCTGCGAGGACACCGGCGGCGGGGAAGGCGGCGGGGAAGGTGGGAAAGGCCGTGAAGAAGATGGATAGGACGCCGGTGGCGAGTAGTGATGTTATTGAACCGCCGAGCTCGCAGGGTGGGGGGGATAAGGGTGCGGTTGTGCAGAGTAGTCCGTCGAGGAGGGCGAAGAAGCCGGTGAGCTATGAGGAGCCGGATGAGGATGATGAAGATGATGAGGCGCCTGTGACGGCGAGGAGGAATAAGTCGAGGAAGAAGGTTATTGAGAGTGACGATGACGATGAGGATGTGTTTGTTGGTGAGGGTGATGAGGACAGCGATGATGATGGTGAGTTCTCATGACGTGCCTAAGATCTTAGATCAAAGATGGATGCTGACGTTGATCAATAGATATGGACGACTTTATAGCATCAGAGGACTCTGATGCCGCACCCTCGAAATCGAAGAAGCGGAAGAGGCCATCGCCATCGAAGACACCTGCGAGGAAACGATCATATGCTCTGTCTCCGCTTCCTCCTGCTGTTGTTGATGATGATGTGGAGATGGGGGATAGTCAGGGATCTAGCGCGCAGAGATGGAAGTACGACCCTGATGATACAAAGCCGTTGCAACCGCGCTCGTCGAATATCATTCGCAAGCCAAAGCCAACCTCTGGCGAACCAGCCAAGAAACAGAAGCCCAGCAAGTCGGAGCCAGAACACCGCTATACTTGGCTGGCGAACCTCCTCGACATGGACCGTAACCCACCCGATCACCCCGACTACGATCCCCGCACGGTGTACATCCCACCAAACGCCTGGACGGGCTTCAGCGCCTTCGAGAAGCAGTACTGGCAGATCAAGCAGAAGTTCTGGAACACCATCGTCTTTTTCAAGAAGGGCAAGTTCTACGAGCTCTACGAGAACGACGCCACCATCGGCCACCAGCTGTTCGACCTCAAGCTCACCGACCGCGTCAATATGCGTATGGTCGGCGTGCCCGAGTCGTCGCTCGACCACTGGGCCAACCAGTTCGTGGCGAAGGGCTACAAGATTGCACGAGTCGACCAGATGGAGTCGGCGCTCGGGAAGGAGATGCGTGAGCGCGAGGATAGCGTCGGTGGCGCGAAGGCGAAGAAGGTTGATAAGATCATCCATCGTGAGCTGGCGTGCGTGCTGACTAAGGGGACGCTGGTGGAGGGGAGCATGTTGGAGGACGACATGGCGACGTACTGTGTGGCGATCAAGGAGACGACGACGACTGCTGATGATCTGCCGACCTTTGGCATCGCGTTTGTTGACACGGCGACGGGGCAGTTCTTCCTGTCCGAGTTCGTCGACGACGTGGACCTGACCAAGTTCGAGACCTTTGTGGCGCAGACGCGGCCGCAGGAGCTGTTGCTGGAGAAGTCGTGTATTTCCGTCAAGGCGCTGCGGATTCTGAAGAACAATACCAGCCCGACCACTATCTGGAACTATCTGAAGACTGGCAAGGAGTTCTGGGGCGCGGATGTCACGAAGAGAGAGCTAGACTGCAGTGGATACTTCCTGACGGAGGAGCCGGGTGCAGATGAGGAGTGGCCCGCTACGCTCACCGAGGCAAAGGATAAGGAGGTCATCATGTCCGCCTTCGGTGCCTTGGTGCAGTATCTCCGATCCTTGAAACTGGACCGAGACCTCCTCTCCCAGCGCAACTTCGCCTGGTACAGCCCGATCCAGAAATCGACCACCCTCGTCCTCGACGGACAGACCCTCATCAACCTCGAGATCTTCGCCAATACCTACGATGGCGGGCAGGCGGGGACACTCTTCAAGATGCTCAACCGCTGTATCACGCCGTTTGGGAAACGCATGTTCCGCCAGTGGGTCTGCCACCCCTTGGCAGATGCGAAGAAGATCAATGAGCGTCTCGACGCCGTGGACATGCTCAATGCGGATAGTACGCTCCGAGAGCAGTTTACGGGGCAGATGACTAGGATGCCTGATCTTGAGCGTTTGATCTCGCGCATCCACGCTGGAGTGTGCAGGCCAGACGATTTCGTCCGTGTCCTCGAGGGCTTCGAACAGATTGAGTATACTATGAGCATGCTGGGTGCATTTGGTGGAGGGGATGGCATCATCGACCGTCTCATTTCTGGGATGCCTGATCTCGTTGGGCCCCTCGAGTATTGGAAGACAGCGTTCGACCGCACAAAAGCTCGTGATGAGAGGCTCCTGGTCCCAGAGCGTGGGATAGAGGAAGAATTTGATGATAGCGAAGACTGCATTCTGGGCATCAAACGAGAATTATTGGGACTGAAGAAGGAGTGGGCAGCAAAGCTCGGCACCAAGGGTGTCCAGTTCAAAGACGTTGGCAAGGAAATCTACCAGCTCGAGGTCCCCGTCAAGAACTCCAAGGCCGTTCCGAAGAACTGGACCATGGTCTCCTCGACCAAGTCGGAGAAGCGCTACTACTTCCCCGAACTCAAAACCCTCGTGCGCGCACTCCAAGAGGCACAGGAAACGCATGGCCAGATCGTCAAGGCGACCGCCGGCCGCTTCTTCCAGCGCTTCGACAAGGACTACACCACCTGGCGCACCGCCGTGAACATCATCGCGCAGCTCGACTGCCTCATCTCCCTGGCGCGTGCCTCGGCTGGCCTCGGCTCCCCCAGCTGCCGTCCCACCTTCGTCGACACCGAACGCACTGTCGTCGACTTCACCGAGTTGCGCCACCCCTGCGTCCTTCCTAACGTAACGGATTTCATCCCCAACTCCATCCGCCTCGGCGGCGCCGAGCCAAACATCAACCTCCTCACCGGCGCCAACGCAGCTGGAAAATCCACAATCCTGCGCATGACTTGCATTGCCGCAATCATGGCGCAGATTGGATGCTACGTCCCCGCCGAATCCGCCACGCTCACCCCAATCGACCGCATCATGTCCAGGCTGGGCGCAAACGACAACATATTCGCAGCGCAATCCACCTTCTTCGTCGAGCTCTCAGAGACCAAGAAGATTCTCGCCGAAGCAACCCCACGGTCCCTCGT
Source organism: Pseudogymnoascus sp. 05NY08 (assembly GCA_001662605.1). Lineage (NCBI taxonomy): Eukaryota > Fungi > Ascomycota > Leotiomycetes > Thelebolales > Thelebolaceae > Pseudogymnoascus > Pseudogymnoascus sp. 05NY08. The sequence goes on along the minus strand of KV458796.1, from coordinate 13,787 downwards.
CATCCTCGACGAATTAGGCCGCGGCACAAGCTCCTACGACGGTGTCGCCGTCGCGCAGGCAGTCCTCCACCACGTCGCCACACACGTAGGCGCCATCGGCTTCTTCGCCACACACTACCACTCCCTCGCCGCCGAGTTCGCAGGCCACCCCGAGATCGCGCCGCGCCGCATGGCCATCGACGTCGACGAGGCGGAGCGGAGAGTCACCTTCCTGTACCGTCTCGAGGAGGGCGTGGCGCAGGGCAGCTTCGGGATGCACTGCGCGAGCATGTGTGGGATTCCGCGCAAGGTGGTGGAGCGCGCGGAGGTCGCGGCGAAGGAGTGGGAGCACACGAGTCGGTTGACGGTGGGGCTGGAGGTCGCGAAGAGGGGAACGTATGTCCCGCTTGGGTGGCAGAGTGATATTGCGTGGATGCTGAAGGAGGGGAAGTTGGGAGAGGGGGCGGATAGGGGGGTTGATGTGCTTATGAAGGCTATTGCGGGGATTTGAGCGTGGGGATGATGTATTGGTGTGATGGAGTGTGTGGTGTGGATTTGGGACGGAGTTGGCTGGGCTTCAGGTAGCTATTTCGTTGTCTTGTCTGGGGTATTTGGCCTATAGCTATGTGTGCTTCATAGATGGATGGACATTGTTGGATTGGAAGATGCGGTTTAGAAGCTAATTCTACATTGTAATACATGGTGCTATCTTTCCATCTATCTTAACTTATGTGGCATAATCTATTTCTCTCCGGGTATCACAGCGTCTTCTTTGGCTTGACTGCCGTCGCCTGCACCACGTCGCCCACCCTAGGCGTCGCTGCACCCCCAAACTTCCCCTGCTTAACCTTCTCTGCAATCGCATCCCACACCCACGCCATCTTCAACCCCTTCCCGGGTCCCATCTCACTAACCGCAAACTCCCACGCCCCCCTCCCCGCCCAAAACCCCTTACCCACCCACCACGGCCGCGTCCCCACCGATCCCACCCTGCAGAAGTTCACGGCATTAAGCCGAAAGCGATCCACCGCTGCGAGATCCCCTACCGCGAGAGTTGTGGTCTGTGGTATCCCGGCCGCGTTTATGGTCTTGATGTCAACCTCGGCGGTCTTGGGGAGGGAGGCGACGTAGCGGTTGAGCAGGTCGGGTGAGTAACGCGTGTAGGAAGGGAGATGGAGGTACATTGCGACGACACGAGGGGCGCATACGTAGGACGAGATTATAAAGGCAACGGCAGCTGCGAGGGGTTTAGCTTAGATAAGGATAGGGGATGGGATGGGAGTAGGGGAAGTAGAAGCCGCTTGGTGCCCTTGTGATCTAAAGCGGGGGATGTTGGCCTGTGGGGATCGGGGTCTTACCGGTCAATAATGTCGAGGTTACCTCTGTGTGGCCAAACAGCAGAAATGGCACGGGCAGGGAAAGCGAAAGGATGCTACTAACCCTCATAAAGCCTACGATCACTGTCGGTGCCATGCCGGCGTGGTAAATGGGGAGGCGAACAGGGTAGACTGCGGTCAAGTGTTAACTCTGGGTGCTTTTGGGGTAGGTGCTGGGGAGGACGGACTCGGCTTGCCGGTGGGCGACTTGGAGGGGAGGGGAGGGGGGTTGGTCTTGGTTGTAGGTTTGGCTGTAGGTTTGGCTGTAGGCTTGGTTGTAGGGTTAGTCGTAGGTTTAGTCGTAAGGAGGCGGATTGCTGGAGAGTTGGGTGTGCAGGCAAGGGCTTCCCATTGGTCTCGGATTCGGAGGTGTGAGGAGGCGGGGAGCCGCGAGGGCAAGAGGCGCGCCTGCTGGGCGCATCGGAGGAGGAGCATGGCGTAGTTGTGTTATGGCAGTTTATGTCGACTCCGGAGGGAGACCGTGTGGTGTGAAACGGGGTGTGTTGGATTGGATTGAGGCGTACCCCGCGGAGAACTGACGCGTTTGGCTACCTCATGTGCAAGGACTGTATCGAAGAGGGGTCGGATGGGTATTCGGCTATAGATGTGTCGAAAGGCGTGATGATAATGGTGATTGCAAGTAGGGTCGGGTGCAATTGTGTGGATATTGAGGCTCAAATGTATTACAAGGCTCAAGGCTGAAGGATGGTAAGCGCGACAGACTGACTGGGGTACATAAGATGCCACTCACTACCTGGCGCTTAACTGTGAGGCGCCGTTCTGGCGTAGCTGGATAATAATAAGTGGCTGACCTGCGAGGGAGATGATCGGTTCGAGCCCCGGCTAACGCTGTAGGAGTTCACCGAGAAATTCTTTCGCGGTATCGAGGGCTCTGCGGTCGTCTGATCAACACCAAAGAGAGCAGGGTTGTCCTGACAAGCGAGATCTTCGCCTGTTCAGTAATGCTCCTTCAACTTATCGCAAAAAGTAGCCCCGACGCTTCCTCTTACCCAAGAAGAAAGCCGCGAAAGATGCGGTGAGTTGGGAGGTTAAAGTCTGCCACCTTCTTTTTTTTTCTCTTCTTTTTTCTCTTCTTTTTTCTCTTTTTTTTGTTTTTTTTTCTGTTAACGTGGTGCTGTTGGTACTGTCTTTACGATTATTTCCACGCGTAGTTTGACCCTGGGGATGTGATGTGAAGGGACCCTAGCAAGGAGGATAGATAAGCGCGTTTAGCGGCGGGAACTATCAGATCGAGATAAGATAAGATAAGATCTAGCCGCATCGGCAAGTTGTGAACCTGAAACTCGCGAACGTGGCTTCAAACGAAACCCCACCATCCCTCTCACAACCTCATGATCTTGACAGCTGAGCGGTGATGCAGCTGGCAGAGATTACCGAGGCTCGCTGACCACCGCAAAACTGCCGCCATGGCTCCGCAATTGATGCCACGGTTCTCGACCATCTGCCTCCTCTTCGCCGCCTTCCTCCTCCACCACGTCTCAGCATACACCCCTCTCTCTGATACGACTCTGAAGAATCTTCCCTCTCCCGGTACCGACTTTGACATTCACACTGGCGCCCTCCTCGCGCCAATCCTCATACCCCGCGTCCCTGGCACCGAAGGCTCCACAAAGGTCCTCAACCACTTCGTCGACTTCTTCCAGACCCACCTTCCCAAATGGACCGTCGCCTTCCAGAACTCTACCTCCAAGACCCCCGCCACTGGATCTCGCGATGTCCCCTTTGTCAACCTGATCCTGACGCGCGACCCGCCGTGGGCACAGCCAGGCAACGTCGGCCGCCTCTCCCTCGTCGCACACTACGACAGCAAGATCGAGCCGGAGGGCTTCATCGGCGCAACGGATAGTGCAGCTCCGTGCGCGATGATAATGCATGCGGCGCGCAGCGTGGATGAAGCGCTGACGAGGAAGTGGGAGAAGATGGTGAAGGAGGGAGTGGATGAGAACAAGGGGCAGGAACAGGGTCTGCAGATACTCTTCCTAGATGGGGAGGAGGCGTTTGTCGACTGGACGGACACGGATTCGCTCTATGGCGCGAGGTGAGATTTTGCTGCTTCACCCGGGCGTTTTTGTTTTGTTCCGATACTTCAGCTCTGTTGCCGTCACTTCACAAGCAGTCACTAACACATCATAACCAGATCCCTTGCCGAAGCAATGCATGCCGAGCCCCACCCCGCTCTCTCCATTTACCGCACCCCTCTCCATTCCATCAGCCTCTTCATGCTACTCGACCTCCTCGGCGCCCCTAGCCCTGTCGTCCCCTCCTACTGGCAAACCACCCACTGGGCCTACAAGCACATGGCGACGCTAGAATCCCGCCTCCGCTCTCCCGCGATCGCCACCGCAAAGTCCACACCCCCCAGTCCCTTTCTCGTCGACGCCGAAAAGAAGAAGAACGGCCCGTGGCTTGGGCCAATGATGCAAGATGACCATGTGCCGTTCCTCAAGCGCGGCGTCGAGATCCTGCATCTCATCCCCCACCCGTTCCCGGACGCATGGCACAAAATCACGGATGACGGCGAGCACCTCGACCCAGCTAGCGTGGAGGACTGGGCCATGATAACCACGGCATTTGTGGCGGAATGGATGGATCTCGAGGGCTTCTTTCCGGCGCCGAAGAAGCAGGTTGTAAGGGCGGCGGAAGAGGCAGGGAGGAAGACTGAGCTGTGAGTTGTATGCGGTTTTGCTCAGGATTTGCTACGGCGCTTATTTTTTTGTACATAGGGAGTCTTAGGGATTTTGGCACAGTACCAGCTCGGGAAAATAGCTCTTCGACATTCGTGGTATGAAGCCCTCCGCACGCACGTGATGATGATTTGAAAACATTTTGAAAGCGAAAGGGAACCGGAATGAATACTTAAACATGTCTTTACCAACTGTAAAGTAGCCACTAGATCACTGAAACCACAAAAGACCCCCATATCGTGGAAACCCTTTGCGCATAAAATCGCCGTCAATCAATGTCTTGGGGTGGTGTGGCTATGGATCACATGCGATGTAGTCCCGAAGCGTCGTAATATTCATCCATCACCATGGCAACGCCGATAAGCCATGTCAACACCAAACTCCATTTTCTTGTCAATACCAGCCTCGGCCGCCTTATCGATGGTCATCAATTGGATGTCGTCCATGAAAGTGGATCGCGAAGTCTCACGGTTCTAGGCCCGCTACCCTGCAGGATTGGAGATTTCGTTGTGTTTACTGTGGCACAGTTTACATCCTCGTCAACCAACAGATCTCGATCTACAAGGCCGCCGATCGCTCGGCCTCATCACTCATCTATCATCTATCCCCGGCACATCGAAAGACACAAGTTCTGAGAAACCTCACAACCATACTCATCTGGATACAGGCCAGCACTGACATTATAGCAAGGCGGCCATGGTCAACCCCACCTAATAATTTCTCATCTATCACCCATATCTCACCGCCTGGCGAACCGCCAACATCTCCCGACGATGAGAACCCCACCTCTCTGGCTCGCCCTGGCCCACGTCTTACTGCATGCCAACGCACAACAACTCCCCTATAACCCAACATCTATCCTCCTCGCGCCCGACAATGAGCAGGCCTACATCCTACTGCCGTCTTCATACAGCGCCCCTGCCGGTGAGCTCCTCGCCCTTAACGTCTCCTCGCGCATCGATGTAGCGAAGCTCTCGCCGACCGTCCTCTCGAGTAGTTTGCCGTTCCTAGCTGGGAACGATGATGGCATCGCGTTCGTACCGGCTATGAAGCCGTCCGGTGATATCGGTGTGTACGCAGGTTCATGCGCATCGAACTCGTCCGTGTGGACATACAGCTCGGGGAGCGCGAAGCCAGGAAAGTGGTCCGAGACAGCGGTATCCGACTCCGCAGCCACCACGTCGTCAGAGCTGCGCAATACAAACTTCCTCGCGGCAGGCTTCTACTTCTCGACAAATCCAGCTGCAGATGCCGCCAACGCGCCGATGTTCGTACTGGGCGGGATGTGCCCCACAGTTGCGAACGCCAACGCAAGCACCTGGCAGGCTTCGGCAAACTACACAAACGCCCTGCTGAAGCTCACGCCCTCCAAGTCCACAGTAGCCTCCGCACCATACACCCTCTCTCTTGGTGCTGCGGACGGCCAAAAATTGGTCCCGGAGGCTGGCCACACCATAACCTCCCTAGCACCAACGCTCGCGAACGCGAGCTCCTCGACAGGCGCAGAGTATGTTCTTATCGGCGGACACACGGCCGGTGCGTTCATTGGGATGGACCGCGTGGGGGTCCTAGCGCTGCCGGAGGGGACGTGGACGTTTCAGTCCGTCAGCGCTCGCGCTCTTCTGGGAGGAGGGGAGCTGGCGGTGATCAGGGCATCGGGGGATGGAATGCCGGATTCCAGGTCGGGGCATACGGCACTGTTGAGTAAGGATGGGGGGAGTATTGTGGTGTTTGGGGGGTGGGTAGGAGATGTGGGTACGCCTGCGGAACCGCAGCTGCTGGTGCTGCAGCTTGGTGGGGATGGGGAGTGGGCTTGGGAGGTTCCGAGTGCGGCGGGTAGTGGTCTTGGTGGAGGAGAGGGGATTTATGGCCATGGTGCTGTTATGCTTCCTGGTGGCGTTATGATGGTAGTTGGGGGACACAGGATTTCGTCTACGGCGTCTAAGGAGAAGCGGGCGGATGACAAGCTGCAGACGTTGCTTCTCAATACTACGACTATGGCTTGGGTCAACGACTATACCAATCCTTCACTTTCCAGCCCGGATCCTGCTGCCACGGCTGGTACAGCCGATCCCGCGGCACCGGGCAATGATGACAACTCGAAAAAGGTGAAGATAGGAGTAGGCGCGGGTATTGGCGGAGCGGTGGCGATAGCAATTGCCGTCCTCTGTATCTGGTACGCGCGGAGGGCTCATGCCAAGAGGGTTGGGGATAGGCACCAGAAGCTCCATGCTCTCAGCCAGGCCGCGCATTGCGAGGGACGAGACTCGTTTCATGGGCCATACAACGGCGAGATGGTGCAGAGACAGAATAGCCAGAATCTTGGGAATCGGAGCATGGGTGCCGGAGGAGGAAATGCCGGCGGCGCAGCGTACGAGGCTCTCTCATATGGCGGTTATGATTACGAGGATGATGGGAATTTAAGCTATGTCGTTCCGGCGCAGAGGAGCAGCTTCACTATACCGCGGAAGCCAACGAGTTCGAGGAATGGGCGGGGATACAGCCAGCCCCCGCTAGTGTCTACGAACCAGTATTCTAGCTTTGATTTCGGGACGAACCACACGAGGGCGAATAGTCTGGGGACTGCGGGTTCTATCCACCCTATTTACGAAGCGGACGAGGATAATGATATCGCTGATGCCGGGTTGTTGAATGTCGGCCAGGCTGTTGAATACCCTCCATCGTCATCGAACGACCACTCCGATCCCTTCACCGAGCCGCATCAGCTTTTAGCAGGAGACATGCGCCCTTACCAGCTTCACCCCCCCGCCAATCCCCGCTCACTAGACCGCAACTCTCCCTCACCAGACTCGCCCGCCAAAGAACGCGAGCGCGAAGTCGACGAATGGGTCGCTGACTGGGCGGCCGCCGACGCCCTTATGGGAAGCCATTCTCGCTCCCAATCCATGACACAAAGCGGACGCCTTAGCCCAGGCAAAGAATCCACCTCTGGACGCACAGCGAGCAATCTCAGCGAACAGAGCGCTGTAACCCTGAGTCGCAGCGGCAGTCAAGCCACGCGGAGCAACTCCCTCACCGCCTTTTTCACAGGCGGCGCCGCCGGATGGAACCCATTCGCATCATCCGGCGCTGGTGGGCCAACATCAGGCACCGTTGCGCGCCGCGTCGAGTATGTCCACGGCGTGTACGCGCCAAGCAGCGGCCGTGCGACTGCCGAAGGATACTACACTAACGGGTCCATCAGCCCAACGTCCGACCGCTCGGGCGGCACGCTGACAGCCCCGCCACCGCGTAGCGCGGGTAGCGGTAGCGTCAGCGGTGGCTCTGCCAGCTTCGTTACCGCTCTTTCGGGGGGGAGCTTCCCGGCCTTACGCGTCGAGGCAGAGTCGCTGCTCCCACGGCCGGGTGAGTGGGAGTCTGGGAGTCCAAGTAAAAGCAAGGGACTCAAGAAGCCTCCCGGATGGTTGGGAAGCTTAAAAAAGGTGTTCGGACAGGAGGAGTGGGTGAGCGGACCTGGTGTGGAAGAGGGGGAGAGATATGTTGATTCCCCATCACCTACCCGTGCGGTCTTTGGGAGTGAACCCTATCGCGACGATGATACCATGCCGAGGCGCGCGGCGAGCGCGGGCTCAATGCTGTGGCGGCGGAAGCAGGGAAGAGGGGACTGGGAAGATAGCGCTGATGAGGGTGCGGTAGGGCCTCGACCGTACTCGGTTGCAGGACTGGAGACGGCGCCACTAGGGGAGGAGGAGGAGTGGGATGTCGAGAAAGCGGTGAGGGGCAGGGTGGTGCAGGTTATGTTTACGGTACCGAAGGAGAGGTTGCGCGTGGTAAATCAGGATGAGGGTGTGGAGGATGACGAAAGCGATATTGGGATGCAGAGGGAAGGAAGTCCCACTCGGGAGGGGCGCGATGAAGAGGGTATGATGGCGACACCAGAGCGGGAGGATGGGAGGGCCTCGCCGTTGACTCCCATCAAGAGGATCGCCTCGCCACAGATGCCATCCAATAAGGCGGCTCCTGACACTCCTCTGTCGAGTCGGTCTACATCGCCAGCGAAGAGCTTGAGAGGGAAGAGGGTCCAGGAGATTGTGGATCAGATGGAGAGGAGGGGGAGTATGTGAGTGTTCACTCTCGAGATTCGCATGTGAGGATTACAGGGGATGTTTGGGAGTATAGCTGGGGATTTAGGGGCGTTGGATGTTTCTGGTGCTGGCCAACTTGGCGTTGGGATTTAGCGGATGAAAGATGATTTATAGGATATTGTAGAATCTTGGGACTATTTCTATTTAGTGGAGAGTATGGAAATTATTTTCCTCATGATGCCTTTTGCATTTCGGGCCATAGGGAATATTCCACCGCAGCGAGATACACTGTCACGCGTCGAACCTTTCCCGCCTCCCTATTACAATGTTCTATCGGTTTCCAGAGGGGTCTGGAACCAACAATTCCAATCTAACTGGCATTGCGGTGCATGTAGGCGGCGACATGGTGCATTTAGGGCGTATATTGTGCTAACTGTCGAGTTGATATAGCTTTCAGTTTGTTTCGCTGGCGCTGGTAGAGGCTCTCGCGGCAATTGTTATCCATGAAGAGAAAGCAGCATATGCGCGAGCGGTTGAGAATGCCCGGCTCTTCCACCATGTGCAAAGAATTGATATTTCTACGAACAGTTAATGTTCATCCCTGGTTATCAAGGTAGACGCAAACCTACGAAGTACTGCGTGAGCCACAGTTCATAATGTGTGAAATCTCGAGCCCTGGATTTAGCTGTGTGCCATACATATGGCGAAAAGTAACTCGATGTACTAGCATTTTGACATTTTGGTACCGAACTATAAATAGTGAGATGGATGAATTAATGAGAGGCTGCTAGACAAACCTTGGCTATAGCCATCATGAGTTGCGGCATAGGGAGAGAAGATTGGAGCCGGAACCCATTTTCCCTTGAGAATATCTTCCTTTGTTTCGCGCCTCATCTCCACCGGGATATGCCCATTATTAACCCAGAATTTGGGGCTATCAACGATCTGCTGCACTGCTTCTGTGAGCTGTTGCTGAGTTAAGTTGTTTAATCGGTCCGTGGCCATCGTGTCGTCTGTCGGTGTGTGCAAATATCAGATGGAAGCAACACAACAAACGAAGACGAGAAAGTTTTCAAATAGAGATACGTCTAATTTATATATGGAAGAGTTATGTCTATAAACTGTATCTCGTAGCTTCCTTGGCGTTTTGCAGTGATGTTTGTTTGTCAATCTACCGATCTAAGACGAAACTTGAAAGGAAAAGGATAAAGATATTAAACAAGGGTTGCCTACCTGAGACAAATCTTGGAATGAAAAGGGATAAAGTTATCGAACAGGGCTTTGCCTACCTAGCTACCTATTTCTTGATTCCTCCCGAATCAATTCGTCCACTTGAAGTTCAATATCTCTCCTTCGTTCCGTTGCGATGTTGTCTCTCGCCCCACCGACCCCACCGTCTTGTGCCTCACCATCGAGACCCCTAGAAATGGAGCTGTCACTCCAATCCCGCAAACTCCAGCTCCCCGTCAACAATCCTCACCTCAGATCTCGGCCGATCAGCGATACGGCGAGCGCGCTCCTCGCCAGTCTCCCAAGGGCCACCCGTCTCGCGGTCTATATTAAACTCACACCGGCACACCGGACATGTGCTGTTATCATTCATCCAGCGTAGGATGCAGGAGGCTCCGAAGATGTGTCGATGGTCGCAAGGAAGGTACACGGGAAACTCGCTATTGTCCCAGGCGCCAGGGTTGAAGGCACAGTCGGACAGCGGACCGCCGCAGATTGCACAGTCGGCGCTATTTTCGGGCAGCTCAGCAACGAGGACAACGCGGAGGAGCTCGGGCCTGGCCGTTATCGGGCTGTATAGCGAATACGTTGGTTGTTGTAGGTAGCCGTAATGGTCCGACGTGTTGACTGATAGGGTTTGGCGCCGTGCGCGCGTGGTAGTTTGCTCGCCGAGGGCATCGTGAGGGGCGAAAAAGCGGCTGCTGGCTGTGGTGGCCGGGGATGGGGGAGGAATGGGTTGGACGGGGTGACCCATACAGGCTGGGCAGTCATATTCGATAGAGAAGCGGATTGGAGCACCACCTGCAAACATGCAAATAGGGATGACGCAGGGTGCTCTGTGGATGTAGAAATGGCCGCACCAACTGTAGAAGTCCTTGGAAAACTGACACATCTTACCTGACCGGTGAGACGTGGATAGAAAAAGAAAATACTTACCTGTGGTTGCATTTGACTTACCTTGATCCGGCGGGCGGGTTCGCTGCTTGGTTTGTCGGGGGATTTGAGATGCGCTGAAGCCAGCTTTTATACATCTTTTCACAACAAAGGGAAGAATGGTTCCTTGCTCGTATCAGGTGAACAGAGAGTATTGTTGTTGTCGTCTCACACAAGAAGAGGCTCTGTGACAGCAAGACGCGAAACAATCTCTCTTTGTCGTCGCATACAGGAAGAGGCTCTGTGAAAGGAAGACGCGAAACAATCTTCTCATTGTCGTTGGGTGACGAAACGGACGACAAAGAAACGGGATTGCCAAAGACACAAGGGCACGGCATGTTTGAGGAGAGAATGACCGGGTCTGACCGCTTTATCCGTTCGCTCCTTCCCCAGACAGGAGGCTCTTGATCGGGCCATTCGCACCTTCCTCGATTCCTGGAGATGCCGGAGAGATTCATGACGAACCAACAGGTACGGTTTGACCTTTTCGCACCATCGAAGGCGGCTATTCTCCTTCATTCTCAGCCTTGACGTTGAAAGGTGAAGGTTGATGAAGGCTGCAGATGAAACGACGATGTTGAGATTGACTTTTGGCCGTCCCACACGTCCCACATGCTTGCCATGGACGCCAAGGTCACGTGTGGGTCGGCGTTAAGCGGGCCGAGGGCAGGCGGCCAAGTCACGCCTTATCTCTCTGGTTAGTGACGGTAGTGACCCCGATAGAGACCCCGATAGTGTCCGCAGTCGAGAACTTTTCGTTACAAAGTTAACAAAGTAGGTCTTTAGCCTCATCAGTAGTGCTCTACGGCAGTCTACGGCGGTCCACTTAATCCATTTTGCCCCTGCCTCGCTTCCTCGCCCCTCTCTGGCGGCCCCCACTCTCCGCCCCACTCTCCACCCCATGCCCCACATCACCTCCCGTTCTTGGCGAATGGTGAACAAACGTCCAGAAATGACGTGATGCCTCTACAAACTCAGTGCCGACAGAGCACCTCGGGCCAATCTTATTCCTTTCCACGTTTATTTTCGCCGTGGGGGGGGGTTATCAAGGCGGATCCTGGGCGGATCTAGCACTCTACACCACGACACACTACCTTAGTCAGCAGAGGGCAGGCAGGGCTGTAGTTGGCTTCGCTGCCTTCGCCGGACGGGGATGCGACGGTACTATCCCAGCCATGGCGCTATGGCGCTATGTGGTCGTGGGAAGGCGGGTCAGAGCAGATATCAGAGCAGATATATAATTCTTGCCGTGTCCCTCGCTGCCACACGGCCTCTCCTTGACCTCCCATCACCCCAGCATGGCCGAATATCGAGGGCCCACCACCAAGGACGCGTCCTCGCTGGAGGACCAGACCGACCATGACTTGAGCACCACGAGCGAGCGGCTGGATCCGGACAGCGGCGTGAGGCGCGGCCTCAAGACCAGGCATCTCAGCATGCTCGCATTGGCGGGGATTATTGGGCCCGGCTTGCTCGTGGGCGCGGGAGGCGCGCTGCACCAGGGAGGCCCTGCGCCGCTGCTGATCGGCTTCGGTGTCATCGGCATCATCGCGTTCAGCATCATGCAGTCCCTCGGCGAGATGACGACGCTGTATCCCAGCGGCGGCGCATTCACCAAACTCGCGGACCGCTTTGTCGATCGGGCCTTCGGCGCCGCGGTCGGCTGGAATTATTTCATCATTTGGGCCGCGGTGTTGGCGAACGAGTACAATGCCATCTGCTCCATCTTCAACTTCTGGAGTGACAAGGTCCCGCTGTGGGGCTACTTCCTGCTCTTCTGGTTCTTCTTCCTCGGATTCCAGTTGCTCGGCGTGGAGGCCTTTGGCGAGGCGGAGTTCTGGCTCGCGCTGATCAAGCTGGCGGGCCTGGTCGCGTACTTCATCTTCTCGATCATCTATGCGGCGGGAGGGCTGAAGGGGCAGACGGAGCCGCTCGGCTTCAGGTACTGGCACGACCCAGGCGCATTCACGGACGGCTTCCGCGGCGTCGCATCCGTCTTCGTCTTCTGCGCGACCTTTTATGCGGGTTGCGAGTCCATCGCCGTGGCCGCGACGGAGACCAAGAACCCGTCCGTCGCCGTGCCGCTCGCCATCCGCCAGGTGTTCTGGCGCATTCTCTTCATCTACATGGGCAGCGCCTTCTTCTTCGGGCTCACGTGTCCCGCCAACTCGCCCCAGTTCTCCGAGGCCGCGCGCGCCCTCAAGTCGCCCATGAGTATCGCCATCCAGAACGCTGGCTGGTACGGCGGCGTCCATCTCATCAACGCCTTCATCTTCGTCACGTGCCTGTCCGCCATCAACTCCTCCATATACATCGGGAGCCGGACCGTGCTCTTCATGGCGCAGGACGGCAAAGCCCCCGCCATCCTTGGCAAGACCAACAAGCGCGGCGTCCCGACCGCCGCCATTGTATTCACCAACCTCTTCGGTGCGCTGTCCATGATGAATGTCTCCACCGGCGCCGCCACTGCCTACACCTACATTGTCAATCTGTCGGGCGTGTCGACCTTTCTTGTCTGGGGCGCCATCTCCTTCATCCACATCCGCTTCCGTAGCGCCTGGGCTGTCCAGGGACGCCGCGTCGAGGACCTCCCCTACCGCTCCTGGCTGTACCCGTACAACGCCTGGTTCGGACTCGGCGCCAACATCTTCCTCGCGCTGATTCAGGGTTGGACTACGCTGGCGCCGTTCACAGCTGGCACATTCGTTGATGCGTATATCCTGCTCGTGCTGTTCCCGGTCATTTTCTATGTCTTCAAGTGGGTGAACAAGACGGAGTGGCAGAAGATCGAGGATGTGGACTTGGATCATGGCCGCCGTGTGGATATGGACATCGTGAGTGTCGAGGATGAGGATATGGCGGATCCGGGAAAGGGAAAGTCGTTGTGGAGGAAACTTTGGCAGGGTTTCTAGGCATGAAGGAGCAGTCCTCGAGGAATTGTTACAAGGCATGGTGCCAATGAAAGCAATGGGAGGGTGGCGTGGATTGACATATACCCGGCTTTGACCCAGGCGCGCATTTGTTTGATTACAGCGCTGTTCTATTGACATTATTAGATGTATCACAGCCTAAATTGTTGGAATGATGAATGATAGTTCGTTTCCGCTTCATGAGTACTGGATGTCTGCGTAGTTCGTGATGGATGTGAGGTGAATAGTTTTGAAATTTGATGCTTCCGACAGACATGTTGACACTCTCACTACAAGTGGACTCCGCTAGATTCCGTCATGATAGTGCCTGCGAAAACCACTTCACACGACGCATCCATCTACTATACTCACCGACCGATATACATGACAGTACAACATTTCCCAAAATTGTAGCTCACTAGATCCTGAACCATACAGTCCATCGGAGCAGAGATCAGCGAATCCCACCACGCAGCAGCTTAATTAAGCCAGGGAATAAATGTATTTGTATCGTTGGACAATTTATAAGAGCAGTCCCACGTATGTTACAAATATCACGCAAGAACATTGCCAAAGTCGCATTACTGCGACAAAGTGACCCTAACTTGC